>SJJU01001155.1:0-29412 GCA_012932125.1 Conopomorpha cramerella | reverse complement strand
GTGAACAGCGATATGAAAAAACACAAGCCAATGCAGCCCCACGATTCTTGGAGAATCTGAAATAATTGAGAAAGACTGACGCGATATGAAACCCCATACTTCTAAACGTATTACTATTGTTAATACTCTATGAGCAAAGTGACCACAGGCGCTCTAATGAAAATTTCATCCCACCAGCATTTATATATAACGTAAGCTACTAATTTATTTCGTAAAACTATCGCATGTACGTGGATAGAAGAAAACATCGTACCAGAAGAGGATTGATTACGATTCTTTCAGTAGTGAATGCGCAGATGGAACAGGTCACTCCAAGTTCTGCAATTGTCTAGAAACAGAAGAAAATGTGTCAAATACGTAAATTCGTAGTATTCTACATCATGATTTATAAAAAAATTATAATCTCACTCTGTAGTAAAATAATTTCTTGAAATGTCCACTGCAGATCAAAACAGTTTCATACAGATTTGGAAGATTCTTTAGAGTATTCAATTTTTCAGTATCAATATCTCCATTAGTCATTCTGGCTTCCTTAATCAGTGTATCTAAGCGATTATCAATTTCCTTCACAATGGTATCTATCAAAGACAAGAAGCAAACGGCGAGGAGGCAAAATAGGAGATTGCCCACTGTTGTTAGTAACCCTATGATGGACAATGCACGATCATTAAAAAAACGATTGTAACCGATAATATCGCAAACTATAAATATTACTATAAATACGATCGTGGATATTATATTCAATGTGGAACATGACCTAACGTGTAAGATAGCACTTGTTTCCCGCAAAAGTGACAGCAAAAATACGAAAGTACGGCTCTGGTAAATGGAGTGAAGAAATACGCTCAACTCTTTAACATATATTAACAATACAATGATATTGAAATGCTTTATCAACGCGGCCCATGTTAGAAACACTCGCACCGCACACCACAAACTAATCCACATAACGCGTTGGTAAAAACTCATTGTTGAAATATTAAAATAGTTGAAGGTTATGTTTTCAATCCGCGAAGATATCTCGATTATCCTTATTATCGTTTTTGGGCGTAGGTGCAATTGGAACCTCGACATTTTTTTAATCTAAATTTTATCTCTCGGTGTCTTTCAGAATTTATGATTAAATTTTCCGAAAATTTTCCGGTCAGCTCAGCTCACTTTCAGCTCACTTTCGACTGTTCTCTCAACAATAAAATTTGTCTGTATGTATGTGGCAATGTTTGTTCGTCCTGAGTTAAAATAGGTTTTAATTCAATCATCACTGTATGACTCACTTAGTAATCTTTTGGAATACAAAGATTATTTGTGCAAGAGTTTTGCTGGGTGTGGACAGGTGGACAGCATATATACTGACTTCAGTATAGCTTTCGACAGGGTATGTCACTCATTGCTAATCCAAAAGTTGTTTGCCTACGGTATCCGTGGTGACTTACTGCGATGGTTAACTTCTTACCTGCAAAATAGGAGTCAGCTTGTTGCTATTAAAGGATATAAGTCATCTTCTGTTTACGTTACCTCTGGCTTCCCTCAGGGATCGCATTTGGGTCCTCTTTTATTTATATTATTCATAAATAACTTGATAGTCAAAATGACGAGCCCTTGCTTATTATACGCCAATTACTTAAAACTATATAAAAAGTTGACAATATTATTGATTATATATAACCTTACAAAAGGATTTAGAACAGCTAGAGCATTGGTGTAAAGATAATAGCATGCACTTGGCGGTAAACAAATGCTGTGTATATCTTTTTCACGAAAGCACACGAAGATCCTATATGACTATAAATTAACTGGACATACTTTGCATCGCAAAGCAGTTGTAAGGGATCTTGGTGATTATTTTGATGAGCAGCTTTCTTTTAGATCGCACTATCAGCATATCACCACCAAAGCCAATCAATTACTTGGATTTATCATTCGATCCACCAAATGCTTTAGAAGACCAAGCTGCTTACTTTACCTTTTTAACACTTTAGTCAGTGTGTTTTAGAGTACAGTGGTCCGGTGTGGAGGTCTTGTTTAAACCACTCTGGCACGGGATTAACTTAAAGTGTCGAAATCAAAGGCTTACCACCGAGGATGTTGAGCCTGGCCACCCGGGCCCTGGTGCGTATCAGCCGCTTCACAATGCGCCGACCAGTGATCAGGGTTATGAATAAACACATGCACATGTAGCCCCACGCTTGTGTGAAAATCTGAAATATTTTAGTTGTAGTATTGAGCACTGAGACTTGAAATGCCACTCTTTTGGTTATATTAATAATAGTAGTAATTGAACGAGCGCACGACGATTTTTTTTGCAAAAAAAAAAAGTTATAATACTTTGCTGTACTGGAATTGATAAATAAAAATAAAACCAGCAATTGCTTAAGAACATGGTGCAAAGGCCTCGTCCAAATCCAAATATCATAGAATAAAGTAGTTGCATCACCCTTGTCTAGCAGTGGACGTTACGTGGCTGATGATGATGATCTCTTTGATTTCTCACTATCTTTGGCAAATTGATGTTTTTAGAAATCTGCTCAACACGCGTTTTTACTAAAACTCTTATAAAATCAATGATAGTTTAAATACAGTAGAGACAACGACATTTTTAGACTCTAAGTCAATTAAAACTATCATTTAGATGTCTATAACACAAAAGAAAACGTAAAAACAAAGGAAAATGTCGTACCAGAAGAGGGTTTGTGAAGATTGCTCCAGTACTCATTGAACAGATGAAACAGCTCAACGCAAGTTCTGCAATTGTCTTAAACAAAACAAATATTACTAATTTTCACTTGTTATTAACCAATAATATTACCATTAGACTCAATTCTCGATCAACACTCTATTTTCAATATGGTGTTAACAATGAAACCCCGCCAAATTAAACAAAATGCATTTTAGTGCATTACATTAAAGACCCGCCTCCCCACAAACACATGCGGAAAATACAATGCAATAAGTTAAACTTTCCTAAATTATGTTGAGCTACTCAACATAATTTGCGTTTGCGTTTCAACTCCACACGTAGGTCCTTCCAGCTTACTTAATGCATAGTTAACACCATTCATACAATAAATCTTCTAAAACTCACTCTGTAGTAAAATTGTTTCTTGAAGCATCTACTGCAGATCAAAACAGTTTCATATAACTGTGGTAATTTCTTCAGAGTATTCATCTTATCACTGCCAATATCTCCGTTAGATATTTCTACTTCTAAGATAAGCTCCTCTAGGTCAACATCGATTTCCTTCACAATTGTATCTATTAAAGCCAAGAAGCAAACAGAGAGCAGGCAATACATAAGAATGCCCACGGATAGTAATACAGTTATGAACGATATCACATAATTACGGGGCACAATATTAAAAGCTACAACCTCATATGTTAAATACAAGACTATAAATATTACAATTGCCGTTATATCCAAGAGGCAACTTGATCTGACACGTAAAGTGGAACTTGCTTCACGCAAAACTGTCAACAAAAACTCTAAATTACTGCTCTGGCAAATAGTCATAATAAATACAGCTACTTCTTTAATACATAGTAATATTAAAAGGATACTGAAATGCTGCATTAAACCAAACCACAGCATTATCACTCTCATCAAAGACCACAAAATAATGCATATGACCCGTTGGTAAAAATTGAGTGTAAAAAAATGTATAAAGTTCAATGTCATGTTTGATATCTTGATTGTTGTCTCGATTATCTTCAATATAGTTTTTGGGCGTAATTGTAATTGGAACTTCGTCATTATTCTTCGTTAAAATCTTGTGGTATTGCAATATACTCGTATTTGGCGTAAAAGGATTCCTAAATTTATTCAAGTTATTTTCAAGTTAGAACCACGTTCAGTAACGCTGACCTGCAGTGCTTTCAATAATACATTTGTCTGTATGTTTGTGGTAATATTAGTTTGTCCCGAGTTGGAATAGATCACAATCAAACTATTATTCATAATCTTTGTATCTCTACAATTTGCTTTCAAATTAAATTGCTTACGAACACAAATACTTAGTTATATTTTTCAAAACACAAATAAAATTGATGAGATCACTAAAATTATAATGCTTCAGATCAGATATCGGAATCCTATTTCTAGAAGTTGCTCGAATGTACAATAATTAGTACCTACTAATGTCAGATTGAAAATATACTACACGAATGTAGTTAAACTAATTAATTTCTTGAAGTGTGTTATTCAGTATTTATAGTTATCTTTTTAATTTCGAGTTATTTCCAAACATCTTATGACATGTTCATGTAAGTATGTACCTTGTTGATTCTATTACACAGTAAAACTTTTTTTACATTATTGTATATTACTAGGAATGCCTCATAGCGCCGTATTCTTAAAGCACAGATCTTAGCTCAAATAACGTTATTCTCACTGTTACCTAACTAGGTAACCGTGTTTAAGAGATTTGCGATGCTCAGGCAACACTTGAGTATTGGTTAATGTTTCAGAATACGTTCTTCAGTAAGCTGTATAAAATCTATACAGCATTAGGGCTATTCCCGAAAACTTATGACGGTTAAAGCTTTATGATATACAGTAGATATTTTTGTGCTCATTTACGACAATCGACCCAAACTCAAAGCCCTAATTGAAAAGTGGCAAAATATAAATAAAATAAATATATCTTGGCCTATAACAGCTTGTGTAAAAACTAACAGAGACAGTGAAATATTTAATCACACATATTGTGCTAGTATGGGCTTTATCATTATATAAATGTCATATATATATCATATAGAATATATATATATATATAAATCACATAGACTTTATTTTCTAGCACTTCTAAACCCCTGTATAGTGAGTGTATATGTACAAGTTTGCAGAAGTATATTGAATACTGATATCGGTCCGGAGCAAAAAATCGCTCCCAAATCTGGTTGACAGGTCGTCAGTAGAACAATGAACGGTTTGGTTATCATCTGAACAGCAGGACCTGAAAAAGATGTTCCCGAATTATGATAATTTGAAAGTACAGGAGAATGCAGAGAAGAAGTCAAAAATATATCAGATAATAATTTGCTCCACAACATGAAGAAATCATGAAATACATAAACAGAAACAAAAATAAAGCGTAATATGCAAAGAGTGGAAGAAATCTATGTAAGTGCTCACATCAGTAGGCACATGCTTATTGAAAACATTTTTTTTGGTCGGAGTATTTTACCATCTCAATGTTCTCACACACACTTTTAGTCTTTCATTGTGAAAGTAAGAAGATGCGTAGTATAAGTAATGTATGTTCTGCAATAATATGCTTTATTGCAAGATAAGATCGATCTAAGAAATATAAAATGAAATCTAAGGCTTACCACCGAGGACGTTGAGCCTGGCCACTCGGATCTTGGTGCGTATCAGCCGCTTCACAATGCTCCGACCAGTGAACAGCGATATGAATAAACACAAGCCAATGCAGCCCCACGATTCTTGAAGAATCTGAAATAATTGAGAAAGACTGACGCGATATGAAACCCCATACTTCTAAACGTATTACTATTATTAATACTCTATGAGATTTTGCTGTTAAGCAGCGATGTGGTCTACGATTAAACACTTGCGTTACTATTTAATCCTGACTTGACCAGATGTGAACTCAAGTTGAAGACCTATCAAAAACATATTAAACAGTTCTTCATTGAAAAAAGTTTTTACTCCGTAGATGAATACCTAACAGCCTCGCCCTAATATATTAAGACTAAATAAAGATTCTCTGCCGGTCACACCAAAGTGACCACAGACGGTCTAATGAAAGTTTCACCCCACCAGCATTTACATATAACGTAAGCAAACGTAAGCTACTAATTTATTTCGTAAAACTATCGCATGTACGTGGATAGAAGAAAACATCGTACCAGAAGAGGATTGATTACGATTCTTTCAGTAGTGAATGCGCAGATGAAACAGGTCACTCCAAGTTCTGCAATTGTCTAGAAACAGAAAAAAATGTGTCAAATACGTAAATTCGTAGTATTCTACATCATGATTTATAAAAAAATTATAATCTCACTCTGTAGTAAAATAATTTCTTGAAATGTCCACTGCAGATCAAAACAGTTTCATACAGATTTGGAAGATTCTTTAGAGTATTCAATTTTTCAGTATCAATATCTCCATTAGTCATTCTTGCTTCCTTAATCAGTGTATCTAAGCGATTATCAATTTCCTTCACAATAGTATCTATCAAAGACAAGAAGCAAACGGCGAGGAGGCAAAATAGGAGATTGCCCACTGTTGTTAGTAACCCTATGATGGACAATGTACGATCTTCAAAATAACGATTGTAACCCATAATATTGTAAACTATATATATTAATATAAATACGATCGTGGATATTATATTCAATGTGGAACATGACCTAACGTGTAAGATAGCACTTGTTTCCCGCAAAAGTGACAGCAAAAATACGAAAGTACGGCTCTGGTAAATGGAGTGAAGAAATACGCTCAACTCTTTAACATATATTATCAGTATAATGATACTGAAATGCTTTATCAACGCGGCCCATGTTAGAAACCCTCGCACCGCACACCACAAACTAATCCACATAATGCGTTGGTAAAAACTCATTGTTGACAAATTAAAATAGTTGAAGGTTATGTTTTCAATTCGCGAAGATATCTCGATTATCCTTATTATCGTTTTTGGGCGTAGTTGCAATTGGAACCTCGACATTTTTTTTTAATCTCGGTGTCTTTCAGTTTTTATGATTGAATTTTCCGGAAATTTTCCGGTCAGCTCAGCTCACTTTCAGCTCACTTTCGACTGTTCTTTCAACAATAAAATTTGTCTGTATGTATGTGGCAATGTTTGTTCGTCCTAAGTTAAAATAGGTTTTAATTCAATAATCATTGTATCTCAAAAATTGCTTATCTAACAAAATTGCTTGTGAAGGCTAATAAATTACATGTTTTATTTCAGAACCTAATTTAAAAACTGATACGATCTTCAATCCTATTTTAAATGTTGCTCGATCTTTACAAGATTACAGCCCTAGGTTTTAAAAAAATTGTACCAATGACACATAAAATTGAAAATAAGTTGATTTCGGATAGTGCTTTTATTCAGTATTTAATGACATTGTTCATTTCAGGTTAATTTACATAATTCAGAATCATTGTGTTTTATTATGAATTACTCTTTAGTAAATTAACTTAATTTGAAAGGTGTCAATTTGATAAAGTTAGAACATTACTAGAGTTCCTGCAGCTGTATTTCTTATTTGACATGATTTAGATACATTACCAATTGAATTCATCTCTTTCTAAATCTGGTGCTGTGCTTATCTGTGCCCTACTACAATATAAAGCCAAATATAACACAAAAATTATTTTCTAGCTTTAGCTTTTAAACCCATGTATAGTAAGTGTATACGTGCAAGTTTGCAGAAGCATATGGAATACCAATTTTGGTCCAGCGGAATAAATCATCCCCAAATGCGGTTGACACGTCGTCATTAGAACAAAGAACGGTTTGGCTGAAATAGATATTGCAGACTGTTAATATTGGACCTACCACCATCTTAATACCATCCTAACCTAAACCTTTTCACCACTCAAACACGGCTGATACTCTTCTTGACTTGATTATAGTTCTTGATCCTGATTTCATCGCTTCTTATGGCCAATTACCAGTCCCTGGTATCTCTCATCACGATTTGCTATTCCTCTGATACAAGTTAATGCCTCCCTACCTAGTCCGGTTACTGTCCCTCATCGCAACCTGAATGCTATTGATGATGAGAGTCTTAGAGCTAATGCTGCAAATTTGTTCTGGGCCTTTGTTACATCTGGAACCAATGTGGACGGTATGGCTCAGGCGCTGTGTGATCAAATCACGTTATTGTATGACACACACGCGCTTACTAGATTAGTTATAGGGATAGGGGTTACAGGGACCTGCCCTGTGAATCAGTCCACTCGTACGCAGAGCTATGGCGAAACGTGATCGCGTTTTCCGCCTGTACATTCGGGATCGCAGCGATGATAAGTGGTTGGTGTATAAAGATGCCAGGAATAGGTGTAATGTGGTAGTGTGAAATGCGAGATCAATTTTCTCCTACTGGAATTCGGAGGTTTCTTAGATCACTTGGTGTAGTCGAATCCAAAACGAACTCTTTTCTTGTAGGTACCTTGGAATTTTGGGATACATTCTAAATGTAACCCATGTATCCATGTAACCCAGAACTCTGAAAATTCTATCAACCAAAGAAAGTTTCATTACGACACGTTCAGCCGTTTGGGAATTGTCGTTTTTGGACGATCCTACGGGAACCAAAATGAATTCCGGGATAAAAGTTAGCCTAAATCAAAAGGAGTCGCCTGATGCAGAAGGCTTCACGGAGGTGAAGAAGAGAAAGCGGAAGTCCTTCTGCAAAAATCAATGCGGAACTGCATTGCGTTCAACCGAGCAGTGTTTCCGCGCGGAGGTGCCCACCACCCAGATGTACGTGTCCCGCGTCCACTTCGAGGTGAAGGCAGCAGAGGTGGTTAATTACATCCACAAGAAAGCCAAGATGACGCTGAGAGTTGAGAAGCTGAACTCTCATCATAACGTGAGCTTTAGCTCCTTTGTGGTGAGAGTTCCTACAGATAGCATCTTGACGTTTCTCGACCCCAATTTTTGGCCGAAGGGAGTGAAGTTCCGGCGCTTTAAAGGGCGGCTGAGACGGGACCCCCCGGAACGCAACACCTCGCGTGTTTTAGTATAATAGTTTATATAATATATATATTATTAAGTTTAAGGTATTTATTACTATGGGTCTTAGAATTAGTAATAACATCTGTACTATTCTTAAGTTACCTGAAAATAAATTGAATTGATTGATTGATTATTCCAGTGTATAAGGTATGTAAAGCGGGGTTTAGACTAACAAGTTCTTGCCGCAAGTTATTGACCAAGTTCTTGCTATTACGTTTAGACTAAGTGCAAGATTTCTTGTAGAAGTTGGCTTTGCAAGTGCTCTGAAAGTATTATCGCGTAAGTTCTTTCCAGACAGTTTACAGTAAGCAAGAACTTGCTGCAAAATTGCGCTAAATATTCCAAGTGAGTTTACACTAATTGCAAGGTTTATATAAAGCAATACTTGTGATAGTAAAATTCTAGAAGTTTTTGCAAGACTGTTTAGATGTATGTGAACATTGCAACAATTTTATTTTGTTAATACCAAAAAGTAAGTATAGTCCAGGCGCTAGAGGTAGTTGAGTATGCATAATGTGAGTACCGAATTTCGCCAACGGATTTAAGTGAAGAAAAGGTCCAAGAAGAATAATGTGAATCTGGCCGGTCGATTTTTTGGTCCATATTTTTTTACCCCCTCTTCTCTTATTCGTAAAGGGAATGTATTGAGTACATGATATGAAATCATTTTAATGATTATTTTTGTAATAATTTATAGTTTTTAAACCCTGACGCAAAAAGAGGGGCGTTATAAGTTTGACGTCTGTATGTCTGTGCCATCATAGCTCCCGAACGAATGAACCGATTTCAGTTTAGTTTATTTTGTATTAGAGGTGTTTCACGGGCGAGTGTTCTTAGACATGTTTGATGAAAATCGATTGAACCGTTTAAAAGTTATGGGGGGTTAAAGTGGGGATTATAAATTAAACTTGAATAAATGTGTCCAAGTGGGATATTAAAGCAAAGAGTTACACCACGTATATTAAATGAAAATTGTATAATTTGTTCAAAAGTTATGAGGGTTGAAAGTGGGGAAAAAAAGTCGACTCTATACAAATATGTTCAAGTGGTGTATCAAATGAAAGGACAAGACACCCACATTTAAAATCGGGGGATTTTTTTTTGCTGACATCTTGCAGAACACAAAAAACTTATTTTGTTTACCAAATATAGTTCAAGTTCTTGCTGGAATATCAAAATGGCCGTTTACACATTTGACTTGTGTCAAGTTCTGGAAGTTTCAAAACTTGCTTATATAGCTTGCTGAACCCTGTTTACACTATTGTAAATGACTTTCAGAAGTTTTCTATCGCGAGTTTTATTGCTTGTCTAAACAGGCCGGCTATTTTACTGCAAAATTTGCAGAAGTCGACTATATTTAAAGTTTACACAAAAAAATTGCAGCAAGTTCGATGCACAGAGAAAACTTGCAGAAATGAACTTGCTACACGTTTACACAGCGATTTTGACTTGCAGAAGTCGACTTCTGCAAATTTTATTGCTAGTCTAAACTCCGCTTAAGTGTATCTGCGTGCCAAATTTCATCAACACCTGTCCAGCCGTTTTGACGTGATTCGCGGACAAACAGACAGACAGACCGACATTTTTGCCAAAAATATGAAATTCGGCATCTGTAACGGCAAATTGAAATACTCCACTGGTTTTATTGCAAAAAGAATCAATGTACGTACTGTATTAGAAGGGACACACTTACTGACCAAAATTTAATTTCTGCTTAATTAAATTGCCCCTACCATTTGCCTCGACCGGGCCCATACAAATTATTCGCCACAACCAGGTGTAATTCAAACCTGAGAAGCTACTCCCCTTTAGCCAGGATTACGGATTACTTCAATAGGATTAATCTCGGTCTCGCGGCGTGGACATCTTCAACATTCCCGGAGTTTCGTCAAAAGATTTTGTCCACTTATTCAATTCAATTTATTAAAATTGGCTCTTATGTTCAGCTTTTGTTGACTTCTTCATAAATAATTAAAATATTAGTAAGTACTTGTTCAATGTATCCATTCGCTTTTTCTGTATAATTCTAATTTTGTTTAATTGTGTTCTATTATTGTATAATTGTATCCTTATAATATTATTTCACAAAGTAAATTTAATTTAAAATTAAAAATCCACTCACAACCATGCGGTGGTAGCCTATAATTAAGTCAACATATTATAATGTACCCTCTCGTTTTTTGTAACATTATTGTTTGTATGTGTTTCTTGTTGCTTAAATAAATAAATACTGACCCGCACTTACGTTCTCCCATGTTATAAGGTCGACTGGTAAAATAATACCACACTTCAGATATCTCTTTAACACTCCTCTACATTTAAAATGAAACAATCAATTTACAATTCATGTTATTATTATAAGTGCAATTACATACAGATAAACAGTAGCATAACACAAAGTTTTACGAAAGTCATGTATAATTTGAACCTGCTCGAATTAATGTTTTTTTACTGGCATCTTTTCAAATTGTCAAGGTTTACATTTAAGTTCCTATTAAGTAGGATGAACCAGCATAAACGCACTAAATGACAGTAAAATCACTTATTAACATAAAAGGGTGCCCTACAAGCAGTGGCGTACACTGGCTTTTACGACAAGATAGGTAGTAATTCCCAAGGATCGACACCTATGTATAGGTAACTTGTCTTTACGAAATATAGGTACCTACCTATCTATTTACTCACAAAACACAGGACCTTCGTCAGCATAATTATGTCGTGAGTACAACAAAAAAAAGATCTAGAAATAACTCTATTATTAGGTCGGGTAGCCCAAATACTAAGGTAGGCAGTGTCTTTTTGCTTATATGGTGTGCACGCCACTGCCTACAAGGGTATAATCTGGTAGGTGCAGACCTACCAGATTATACAAGCATTTAATGTCACTTAAAAATACTACATACAGATAGGACAAATATCATACGATATATACATACACTTGTACAACATCGATTATCTGCATCAACAGCCAGCTAATTAATATTACGAGGAAATGCGTCAAGTATAACTTGTATATATTTAGTATGAGAATGATAGTAAACACGTGCAATACACATCGAGTATACGATGCACAGATTGTATCCAAAGTCTACTCATTGACTAAAACCGACCTTCTAAAACAAGCTAAGAAATGTATTTTCTAAGACGCCTTCAAATATAGAAATCACCTAGTAGATCTGAGGTCCTTCACTGAAGATCACACTAAACAGTCAATCAGTACTATCTTCAATATTTTTGACAGATAACGGAGACATAGGAGTAGGGCTTATTGAAGTCCTTATGGTACCTCAGTGGTACAAAGGGACTTTACCAGTTGGCATGTCCTCAGCGACTCCTCTAACATCAAATCAGCTCATCCCTGACGTGTGCCTAGTTTAACCTAGCGTGTGTCATGCAAATAGCTACTTTTAATTGCTTTTCAATTCTATCAACAGCGAATAGAGTTCAAAATCTGTGACGCACATCGGAGCAGAAAGCGGTGTTTCTTGTTTGATATGATGTGAGAAAAAGTACTATTAGAATACTCGCGAACTATAACGTGCCGTAACGGTAAAATATAGTCAAACATAAACTTCGCAAGCATTATTCTCAACCTTTCTTAAACTCCTGCAAAGTAAGTGTATATGTACAAGTTAGCAGAAGTATATTGAACACTGATTTCGGTCCGACGCAAAAAATCGCTCCTAAATCTGGTTGACACGCCTTCAGTAGAGCCATGAACGGTTTGGTTCTCCTCTGAACAGCAGGACCTGAAATAGATGTTGCGAAATCTTAAAATAAATAATGTAAATATTATTTAATCAGTAGAAACCATCAAGGACATAAACAAAAATTGTCAATATAAATTTGTTTGCCCAGCATTTACCCTGAGTTCCTATATCTTACGTTCAGGGAGATTACTTGCAAACGTTACGATTTGTCAAAATTATTTGAAAATCGATTTGAAACGACCTGTTATCGGCCATGGCAATAAGTTATTTATTAAAACTTAACATTATCAAAAAAAGAAATAGGCTCAAACACTCGCTAAGAAAATGTCCACATTTGTATCAATGAGGGTCCCATTCTAAAGACTTTAAAGGTCAAACAATTGTTTGCTTCAAACATGTGTTTACACTATTGCAAACAGCTGGTGGAGACCGATGTGGAGGTCTTGTTTAAACCACTCTGGCACGGGATTAACTTAAAGTGTCGAAATCAAAGGCTTACCACCGAGGATGTTGAGCCTGGCCACCCGGGCCCTGGTGCGTATCAGCCGCTTCACAATGCGCCGACCAGTGATCAGGGTTATGAATAAACACATGCACATGTAGCCCCACGCTTGTGTGAAAATCTGAAATATTTTAGTTGTAGTATTGAGCACTGAGACTTGAAATGCCACTCTTTTGGTTATATTAATAATAGTAGTAATTGAACGAGCGCACGACGATTTTTTTTGCAAAAAAAAAAAGTTATAATACTTTGCTGTACTGGAATTGATAAATAAAAATAAAACCAGCAATTGCTTAAGAACATGGTGCAAAGGCCTCGTCCAAATCCAAATATCATAGAATAAAGTAGTTGCATCACCCTTGTCTAGCAGTGGACGTTACGTGGCTGATGATGATGATCTCTTTGATTTCTCACTATCTTTGGCAAATTGATGTTTTTAGAAATCTGCTCAACACGCGTTTTTACTAAAACTCTTATAAAATCAATGATAGTTTAAATACAGTAGAGACAACGACATTTTTAGACTCTAAGTCAATTAAAACTATCATTTAGATGTCTATAACACAAAAGAAAACGTAAAAACAAAGGAAAATGTCGTACCAGAAGAGGGTTTGTGAAGATTGCTCCAGTACTCATTGAACAGATGAAACAGCTCAACGCAAGTTCTGCAATTGTCTTAAACAAAACAAATATTACTAATTTTCACTTGTTATTAACCAATAATATTACCATTAGACTCAATTCTCGATCAACACTCTATTTTCAATATGGTGTTAACAATGAAACCCCGCCAAATTAAACAAAATGCATTTTAGTGCATTACATTAAAGACCCGCCTCCCCACAAACACATGCGGAAAATACAATGCAATAAGTTAAACTTTCCTAAATTATGTTGAGCTACTCAACATAATTTGCGTTTGCGTTTCAACTCCACACGTAGGTCCTTCCAGCTTACTTAATGCATAGTTAACACCATTCATACAATAAATCTTCTAAAACTCACTCTGTAGTAAAATTGTTTCTTGAAGCATCTACTGCAGATCAAAACAGTTTCATATAACTGTGGTAATTTCTTCAGAGTATTCATCTTATCACTGCCAATATCTCCGTTAGATATTTCTACTTCTAAGATAAGCTCCTCTAGGTCAACATCGATTTCCTTCACAATTGTATCTATTAAAGCCAAGAAGCAAACAGAGAGCAGGCAATACATAAGAATGCCCACGGATAGTAATACAGTTATGAACGATATCACATAATTACGGGGCACAATATTAAAAGCTACAACCTCATATGTTAAATACAAGACTATAAATATTACAATTGCCGTTATATCCAAGAGGCAACTTGATCTGACACGTAAAGTGGAACTTGCTTCACGCAAAACTGTCAACAAAAACTCTAAATTACTGCTCTGGCAAATAGTCATAATAAATACAGCTACTTCTTTAATACATAGTAATATTAAAAGGATACTGAAATGCTGCATTAAACCAAACCACAGCATTATCACTCTCATCAAAGACCACAAAATAATGCATATGACCCGTTGGTAAAAATTGAGTGTAAAAAAATGTATAAAGTTCAATGTCATGTTTGATATCTTGATTGTTGTCTCGATTATCTTCAATATAGTTTTTGGGCGTAATTGTAATTGGAACTTCGTCATTATTCTTCGTTAAAATCTTGTGGTATTGCAATATACTCGTATTTGGCGTAAAAGGATTCCTAAATTTATTCAAGTTATTTTCAAGTTAGAACCACGTTCAGTAACGCTGACCTGCAGTGCTTTCAATAATACATTTGTCTGTATGTTTGTGGTAATATTAGTTTGTCCCGAGTTGGAATAGATCACAATCAAACTATTATTCATAATCTTTGTATCTCTACAATTTGCTTTCAAATTAAATTGCTTACAAACACAAATACTTAGTTATATTTTTCAAAACACAAATAAAATTGATGAGATCACTAAAATTATAATGCTTCAGATCAGATATCGGAATCCTATTTCTAGAAGTTGCTCGAATGTACAATAATTAGTACCTACTAATGTCAGATTGAAAATATACTACACGAATGTAGTTAAACTAATTAATTTCTTGAAGTGTGTTATTCAGTATTTATAGTTATCTTTTTAATTTCGAGTTATTTCCAAACATCTTATGACATGTTCATGTAAGTATGTACCTTGTTGATTCTATTACACAGTAAAACTTTTTTTACATTATTGTATATTACTAGGAATGCCTCATAGCGCCGTATTCTTAAAGCACAGATCTTAGCTCAAATAACGTTATTCTCACTGTTACCTAACTAGGTAACCGTGTTTAAGAGATTTGCGATGCTCAGGCAACACTTGAGTATTGGTTAATGTTTCAGAATACGTTCTTCAGTAAGCTGTATAAAATCTATACAGCATTAGGGCTATTCCCGAAAACTTATGACGGTTAAAGCTTTATGATATACAGTAGATATTTTTGTGCTCATTTACGACAATCGACCCAAACTCAAAGCCCTAATTGAAAAGTGGCAAAATATAAATAAAATAAATATATCTTGGCCTATAACAGCTTGTGTAAAAACTAACAGAGACAGTGAAATATTTAATCACACATATTGTGCTAGTATGGGCTTTATCATTATATAAATGTCATATATATATCATATAGAATATATATATATATATAAATCACATAGACTTTATTTTCTAGCACTTCTAAACCCCTGTATAGTGAGTGTATATGTACAAGTTTGCAGAAGTATATTGAATACTGATATCGGTCCGAAGCAAAAAATCGCTCCCAAATCTGGTTGACAGGTCGTCAGTAGAACAATGAACGGTTTGGTTATCATCTGAACAGCAGGACCTGAAAAAGATGTTCCCGAATTATGATAATTTGAAAGTACAGGAGAATGCAGAGAAGAAGACAAAAATATATCAGATATTAATTTGCTCCACAACATTAAGAAATCATGAAATTCATATACAGAAACAAAAATAAAGTGTAATAAGCAAAGAGTGGAAGAAATCTATGTGCTCACATCAGTAGGCACATGCTTATTGAAAACAATTTTTTTGGTCGGAGTATTTTACCATCTCAATGTTCTCACACACACTTTTAGTCTTCCATTGTGAAAGTAAGAAGATGCGTAGTATAAGTAATGTATGTTCTGCAATAATATGCTTTATTGCAAGATAAGAGCGATCTTACAAATATAAAATGAAATCTAAGGCTTACCACCGAGGACGTTGAGCCTGGCCACTCGGATCTTGGTGCGTATCAGCCGCTTCACAATGCTCCGACCAGTGAACAGCGATATGAATAAACACAAGCCAATGCAGCCCCACGATTCTTGGAGAATCTGAAATAATTGAGAAAGACTGACGCGATATGAAACCCCATACTTCTAAACGTATTACTATTGTTAATACTCTATGAGCAAAGTGACCACAGGCGCTCTAATGAAAATTTCATCCCACCAGCATTTATATATAACGTAAGCTACTAATTTATTTCGTAAAACTATCGCATGTACGTGGATAGAAGAAAACATCGTACCAGAAGAGGATTGATTACGATTCTTTCAGTAGTGAATGCGCAGATGGAACAGGTCACTCCAAGTTCTGCAATTGTCTAGAAACAGAAGAAAATGTGTCAAATACGTAAATTCGTAGTATTCTACATCATGATTTATAAAAAAATTATAATCTCACTCTGTAGTAAAATAATTTCTTGAAATGTCCACTGCAGATCAAAACAGTTTCATACAGATTTGGAAGATTCTTTAGAGTATTCAATTTTTCAGTATCAATATCTCCATTAGTCATTCTTGCTTCCTTAATCAGTGTATCTAAGCGATTATCAATTTCCTTCACAATAGTATCTATCAAAGACAAGAAGCAAACGGCGAGGAGGCAAAATAGGAGATTGCCCACTGTTGTTAGTAACCCTATGATGGACAATGTACGATCTTCAAAATAACGATTGTAACCCATAATATTGTATACTATATATATTAATATAAATACGATCGTGGATATTATATTCAATGTGGAACATGACCTAACGTGTAAGATAGCACTTGTTTCCCGCAAAAGTGACAGCAAAAATACGAAAGTACGGCTCTGGTAAATGGAGTGAAGAAATACGCTCAACTCTTTAACATATATTATCAGTATAATGATACTGAAATGCTTTATCAACGCGGCCCATGTTAGAAACCCTCGCACCGCACACCACAAACTAATCCACATAACGCGTTGGTAAAAACTCATTGTTGACAAATTAAAATAGTTGAAGGTTATGTTTTCAATCCGCGAAGATATCTCGATTATCCTTATTATCGTTTTTGGGCGTAGTTGCAATTGGAACCTCGACATTTTTTTAATCTCGGTGTCTTTCAGAATTTATGATTGAATTTTCCGGAAATTTTCCGGTCAGCTCAGCTCACTTTCAGCTCACTTTCGACGGTTCTTTCAACAATAAAATTTGTCTGTATGTATGTGGCAATGTTTGTTCGTCCTGAGTTGAAATAGGTTTTAATTCAATAATCATTGTATCTCAAAGATTGCTTATCTAACAAAATTGCTTGTGAAGGCTAATAAATTACATGTTTTATTTCAGAACCTAATTTAAAAACTGATACGATCTTCAATCCTATTTTAAATGTTGCTCGATCTTTATAAGATTACAGCCCTAGGTTTTAAAAAAATTGTACCAATGACACATAAAATTGAAAATAAGTTGATTTCGGATAGTGCTTTTATTCAGTATTTAATGACATTGTTCATTTCAGGTTAATTTACATAATTCAGAATCATTGTGTTTTATTATGAATTACTTTTTAGTAAATTAACTTAATTTGAAAGGTGTCAATTTGATAAAGTTAGAACATTACTAGAGTTCCTGCAGCTGTATTTCTTATTTGAAATGATTTAGATACATTACCAATTGAATTCCACCAATTTCATCTCTTTCTAAATCTGGTGCTGTGCTTATCTGTGCCCTACTACAATATAAAGCCAAATATAAATCACACAAACATTATTATCTAGCTTACTTAAACCCCTGTATAGTAAGTGTATACGTGCAAGTTTGCAGAAGCATATGGAATACCAATTTTGGTCCAGCGGAATAAATCATCCCCAAATGCGGTTGACACGTCGTCATTAGAACAAAGAACGGTTTGGCTGAAATAGATATTGCAGACTGTTAATATTGGACCTACCACCATCTTAATACCATCCTAACCTAAACCTTTTCACCACTCAAACACGGCTGATACTCTTCTTGACTTGATTATAGTTCTTAATCCTGATTTCATCGCTTCTTATGGCCAATTACCAGTCCCTGGTATCTCTCATTACGAATTGCTATTCCTCTGATACAAGTTAATGCCTCCCTACCTAGTCCGGTTACTGTCCCTCATCGTAACCTGAATGCTATTGATTATGAGAGACTTAGAGCTGATGCTGCAAATTTACTGGAATTCGGAGGTTTCTTAGATCCACTTGGTGTAGTCGAATCCAAAACGAACTCTTTTCTTGTAGGTACCTGGGAATTTTGGGATACATTCTAAAACCATGTAACCCAGAACTCTGAAAATTCTGTCAACCAAAGTTGGTTTCATTACGATACGTTCAGCCGTTTGGCAATTGTCGTTTTTGGACGATCCTACGGGAACCAAAATGAATTCCGGGATAAAAGTTAGCCTAAATCTTATTCCAGTGTATAAGGTAAGTGTATCTGCGTGCCAAATTTCATCAACACCTGTCCAGCCGTTTTGACGTGATTCGCGGACAAACAGACAGACAGACAGACAGACATTTTTGCCAAAAATATGAAATTCGGCATCTCTAATGGCAAATTGAAATACTCCACTGGTTTTATTGCAAAAAGAATCAATTCAATTTTCAAAAAGTATTGTAAATACATACTTACTGACCAAAATTTAATTTCTGCTTAATTAAATTGCCCCTACCATTTGCCTCGACCGGGCCCATACAAATTATTCGCCACAACCAGGTGTAATTGACAACTTTGCATACCTAATAAGCAGTATAAATAAAAAAACCGTTTCTGTATTTTCGTTTCAGGATACTGTACAAAAAATATTATATTTTTTAGATGCGTAATTTCGGAGATATTATGTAAAATGTGAAATATGTGTGATGACGTCATAACTTTGTGCGAAATAGGTGGAATTCAAGCCTATCCATATTTTTTTTACACATCAATAAAATTGACAATATTAGTGACAGCAGAATCGTCAGTTTCAAAACAAACAAAAATAGGTTATTTTTTTTCATCCCACCTATTCTTGGAATAAACCTAAAATCACGCTATTTCACTACTATCGATAAAAAATGCATCAACCCGAACGAGAGAAAAAGCAATGTTAGGAGTAATATTACTCTGACTCGACGTGGCTAGCAAATAAATAAACACACCTTTCTAACAGCAAAAGTAAACAAAACAACAATCTACACAGACTACAACTTGAAAATTGACATTGACAGCTATAGTTTTCTTTTCTATCTATGTTTGATCTGTGTATCCATAATAGTGACGTCATATGGCGCTTACGCTCTTTCGAAAAACTTCAATATTAAAAGTGAAAATCATGAATGAAAACATTATTTTAATGTTGAATAAAAAAATACGGGTCAAATAATTTTATATTTTCTTCAATTTTCAATAAAAATATTATTTACCATTCGAAATGCAAAGTTGTCAATTCAAACCTGAGAAGTTACTCCCCTTTAGCCAGGATTACGGATTACTTCAATAGGATTAATCTCGGTCTCGCGGCGTGGACATCTTCAACATTCCCGGAGTTTCGTCAAAAGATTTTGTCCACTTCTTCAATTCAATTTATTAAAATTGGCTCTTATGTTCAGCTTTTCTTGACTTCTTCATAAATAATTAAAATATTAGTAAGTACTTGTTCAATGTATCCTTTCGCTTTTTCTGTATAATTCTACTTTTGTTAAATTGTGTTCTATTATTGTATAATTGGACAAGTATGGGCTGATGATGATGATAATTGTATAATTATATCCTTATAATATTATTTCCCAAAGTAAATTGAATTAAAAATCCACTCACAACCATGCGGTGGTAGCCTATAATTAAGTCAACATATTATAATGTGCCCTCTCGTTTTTTGTAACATTATTGTTTGTATGTGTGTTTCTTGTTGCTTAAATAAATAAATACTGACCCGCACTTATGTTCTCCCATGTTATAAGGTCGACTGGTACGAATACCACACTTCCGATATCTCTTTAACACCCCTCTACATTTAAAATGAAACAATCTATTTACAATTCATTTTATTATTATAAGTGCAGTTACAGATAAACAGTAGCATAACACAAAGTTTGACGAAAGTCATGTATAATTTGAACCTGCTCGAATTAATGTTTTTTTACTGGCATCTTTTCAAATTGTCAAGGTTTTTAAGTACCTATTAATTAGGATGAACCAGCATAAACGCACTAAATGACAGTAAAATCACTTATTAACATAAAAGGGTGCCCTACAACTGCACCTACCAGACTATACAAGCATTTAATGTTACTTCAAAATACTACATACAGATATCATACAATATACACATACACTTGTACAACATCGATTACCTGCATCAACAGCCAGCTAATTAATATTACGAGGAAAACTATGCGTCAAGTATAACTTGTATATATTTAGTATGAGAATGATAGTAAACACGTGCAATACACATCGAGTATACGACGCACAGATTGTATCCAAAGTCTACTCATTGCCTAAACCGACCTTCCAAAACAAGCTAAGAAATGTATTTTCTAAGACGCCTTCAAATATAGAAATCACCTTGTAGATCTGAGGTCTGAAGATCACATTAAACAGTCAATCAGTACTATCTTCAATATTTTTTAACAGATAACGGAGACATAGGAGTAGGGCTTATTGAAGTCCTTATAGTACATCAGTGGTACAAAGGGACTTTACCAGTTGGCATGTCCTCCGCGACTCCTCTAACATCAAATCAGCTCAACCATAACGAATAGTGCCTAGTTTAACCTATCGTGTGTCATGAAAATAGCTATTTTTAATTGCTTTTCAATTTTATCAACAGCGAATAGAGTTCAAAATCTGTGACGCACATCGGAGCAGAAAGCGGTGTTTCTTGTTTGATATGATGTGAGAAAAAGTACTATTAGAATATTCGCGAACTATAACGTGTAATTCGGGCCGTAACGTTGAAATAGAGTCAAACTTAAACTTCGCAAGCATTATTCTCAATCTTTCTTAAACTCCTGCATAGTAAGTGTATATGTACAAGTTAGCAGAAGTATATTGAACACTGATTTCGGTCCGACGCAAAAAATCGCTCCCAAATCTGGTTGACACGCCTTCAGTAGAGCCATGAACGGTTTGGTTCTCCTCTGAACAGCAGGACCTGAAATAGATGTTGCGAAATCTTAAAATAAATAATGTAAATATTATTTAATCAGTAGAAACCATCATGGACATAAACAAAAATTGACAATATACATTTTTTTGCCCAGCTACTCAGGGTAAATCTGAGTTCCTATCTTACGTTCAGGGAAGTTACTTGCAAACGTTACGATTTGTCAAAATTGTTTGAAAATCTATTTGAAACGACTTGTTATCGGCCATGGCAATAAGTTATTGAAACTTAACATTATCAAAAAAAGAAATAGGCTCAAACACTCGCTAAGAAAATGTCCACATTAGTATAAATGAGAGTCCCATTCTAAAGACTTTAAAGGTCAAACAATTGTTTGCTTCAAACATGTGTTTACACTATTGCAAACAGCTGGTGGAGACCGATGTGGAGGTCTTGTTTAAACCACTCTGGCACGGGATTAACTTAAAGTGACGAAATCTAAGGCTTACCACCGAGGATGTTGAGCCTGGCCACCCGGGCCCTGGTGCGTATCAGCCGCTTCACAATGCGCCGACCAGTGATCAGGGTTATGAATAAACACATGCACATGTAGCCCCACGCTTGTGTGAAAATCTGAAATATTTTAGTGTTATTGAGCACTGAGACTTGAAATGCCACTCTTTTGGTTACGATTGGCACGACGATTTTTTTTGCAAAAAAAAAAGTTATAATACTTTGCTGTACTGGAATTGATAAATAAAAATAAAATCAGCAAGGCTTAAGAACATGGTGCAAAGGCCTCGTCCAAAACCAATTATCATAGAATAAAGTAGTTGCATCACCCTTGTCTAGCAGTGGACGTTACGTGGCTGATGATGATGATCTCTTTGATTTCTCACTATCTTTGGCAAATTGATGTTTTTAGAAATCTGCTCAACACGCGTTTTTACTAAAACTCTTATAAAATCAATGATAGTTTAAATACAGTAGAGACAACGACATTTTTAGACTCTAAGTCAATTAAAACTATCATTTAGATGTCTATAACACAAAAGAAAACGTAAAAACAAAGGAAAATGTCGTACCAGAAGAGGGTTTGTGAAGATTGCTCCAGTACTCATTGAACAGATGAAACAGCTCAACGCAAGTTCTGCAATTGTCTTAAACAAAACAAATATTACTAATTTTCACTTGTTATTAACCAATAATATTACCATGAGACTCAATTCTCGATCAACACTCTATTTTCAATATGGTGTTAACAATGAAACCCCGCCAAATTAAACAAAATGCATTTTAGTGCATTACATTAAAGACCCGCCTCCCCACAAACACATGCGGAAAATACAATGCAATAAGTTAAACTTTCCTAAATTATGTTGAGCTACTCAACATAATTTGCGTTTGCGTTTCAACTCCACACGTAGGTCCTTCCAGCTTACTTAATGCATAGTTAACACCATTCATACAATAAATCTTCTAAAACTCACTCTGTAGTAAAATTGTTTCTTGAAGCATCTACTGCAGATCAAAACAGTTTCATATAACTGTGGTAATTTCTTCAGAGTATTCATCTTATCACTGCTAATATCTCCGTTAGATATTTCTACTTCTAAGATAAGCTCCTCTAGGTCAACATCGATTTCCTTCACAATTGTATCTATTAAAGCCAAGAAGCAAACAGAGAGCAGGCAATACATAAGAATGCCCACGGATAGTAATACAGTTATTAACGATATCACATAATTACGGGGCACAATATTAAAAGCTACAACCTCATATGTTAAATACAAGACTATAAATATTACAATTGCCGTTATATCCAAGAGGCAACTTGATCTGACACGTAAAGTGGAACTTGCTTCACGCAAAACTGTCAACAAAAACTCTAAATTACTGCTCTGGCAAATAGTCATAATAAATACAGCTACTTCTTTAATACATAGTAATATTAAAAGGATACTGAAATGCTGCATTAAACCAAACCACAGCATTATCACTCTCATCAAAGACCACAAAATAATGCATATGACCCGTTGGTAAAAATTGAGTGTAAAAAAATGTATAAAGTTCAATGTCATGTTTGATATCTTGATTGTTGTCTCGATTATCTTCAATATAGTTTTTGGGCGTAATTGTAATTGGAACTTCGTCATTATTCTTCGTTAAAATCTTGTGGTATTGCAATATACTCGTATTTGGCGTAAGTTATTTTCAAGTTAGAACCACGTTCAGTAACGCTGACCTGCAGTGCTTTCAATAATACATTTGTCTGTATGTTTGTGGTAATATTAGTTTGTGCCGAGTTGGAATAGATCACAATCAAACTATTATTCATTATCTTTGTATCTCTACAATTGGCTTTCAAATTAAATTGCTTACGAACACAAATACTTATAGTTATATTTTTTCAAAACACAAATAAAACTTTTCGTGGGACCAAAATGGACAGACCACCTGATTTCATTTGTAGCGGCGACGAGGCTCGCCACCCGTCACGTCAGGTCTCTCGGAGAGGCGAAAAGTGGACTGCGGAGGCTCGATTTGCCACGCTGAATGGTTGTGGAGGATGGGACAGTAAGATTGATGAAGTTTGCAAGGTGATGAATGATAAAAATATTGATTTAATGTGTGTGAATGAGACGAAGCGAAAGGGTATAGACAGTACCACGCATGGCACGTACTCCGCGTATTGGTCGGGAGTGCCGCATTGCCAGCGTGCATGCCAAGGCGTTGGTCTTGTCTTCTCAGGAGCGAATGGCTGGTTGTTTGAAGAGCTACGAATGCGTGAACCCCAGACTCATATGGGCGAGACTCAAAGTTGGCATAAAGCACTTGTTCGTGTTGGGTGTATATGCACCGGACATGTCTAAGCCACTTAGAGAACGCGAAGAGTTCTGGGAGAATGTCAGGGGTGTGCTGTCAGAATGTAAGAGAAATGAGTTGATCATAGCACTAGGGGATTTTAATGGAAAAGTGGGTATACAGCGTGATTTGTATGAAAGTGTTCTGGGCTTGTTTGGTGATGAAAGAGTGAACGAGAACGGTGAGAGCCTTCTCGAAATATGTATGGAGTGGGACCTTGCTGTGACAAACACCATGTTTGATCACAGGAAGATCCACACGTATACTTGGCAGCGGGGTGTAGATAGAAGTATGATTGACTTTGTGATTGTGGATGGACGACTGAAGCAGCATGTGCTTGACACTAGGGTTTATCGTGGTGCTAATGTTGGGACCGATCATTATTTGGTTGTCAGCCGAATTAGTGGTTTGTTCCGAGGTTGGCGTCATCGGGCTCCTGTTGTCAACACAGGCTTGCAAAGAATAAAAGTTGATCAACTCCGGAAGGATGACGTGAAAGAGAAGTATGAATCAATGCTGAAAGAAAACTCAGTATAGTGAATGAAGAAATAAGAGAAGATGAGATAGATAATGTATGGAATGTTTTTAAAAATGGTATGGTTGAGATAGCCACTGAGGTATGCGGGGTGCGAAAGAGGAAGAATGTCTCCAGAGACTGTGAGCTCTGGTGGGATGAGGAAGTAAGCAAGGGTGTGAATGAAAAGAAAAAGGCATGGATGGATGTGTTGGCCATGAGAGCCAACACCCAAGCAACTAATGTGGATGAAAGTGAAAGGAAAATGTCTCAATACAAGTGCTTAAAGAAGAGAGTGAAAGAACTGATAGTACGTAAGAAGATTGAGTTAAAAGAGCGGAATGAAAAGAGGTTCTCTGACAACTTCCAAAATAATATTCGGCTATTTTGGAAACTAGTCCGGTCAGCCAGAAGTAAGTCAGAGAATCATAGCATGAAAGCAATTAGAGATAAGGATGGAAAAATTTTGAATGAAGAAAGTATGGTTGTAAGAAGATGGAAGGAATACTTTGAAAATTTGTTTGAATGTAGCACCGCGTCGACTTTGGTTGATGCGGTTAATATGGATGGCGAAGAGAATAAAAGTGAGATACATATGAATGAAATTTTCAAGGCTATGAAAGGAATGAAAAATGGAAAAGCGGCTGGGTATGATAGGATTTCGCTGGAGATGCTGAGGGCTGGTGGTGCGGTGGTGGCGAACCTGCTGTACCTTATTTTTAATGCATGTTGGCGATACGGCCGAGTACCAAGTGATTGGTGCAAAGCCGTAATCGTTCCACTGTATAAGGGTAAGGGTTCACAGCAGGATTGCAAACATTACCGAGGAATCAGCCTTCTTAGTATCGTCGGCAAAATGTATGCAAAAGTGTTGATCGAAAGGGTAATACGTGAGACTGATGAAAAAAATCTGGGATGTACAAGCTGGTTTTAGGAAGGGAATGGGATGCACCGACCAAGTCTTCTCTTTGCGCCAGGTGACGGAGAAGTTTTTGGCTAAAAACCAAAAGGTTTTCTGCGCTTTCATGGACTTAGAGAAGGCTTATGATCGGGTACCCAGGAATGAGTTGTGGACCTTGCTGCTGTCCCGGTTCAGGTTGGACAGGACCTTGGTACGGGCTTTGAAATCACTTTATGATGATTCCAGTGCCTGTGTCAGGGTAAACGGGACCTACTCAGACTGGTTTGGCATCCATAGAGGTGTCAGACAGGGATGCGTAGCGTCTCCGTGGCTGTTCAATCTGTTCATGGACAGTTGTTTGGAAGATCTGAAAGGTCGTGATTGGGGTCTAGATATGGGTGGTTTAATCATCAAATGCCTTTTATATGCTGACGATCAAGTTCTTCTTGCACCGTCGGCGTATGAATTGCAGCAGATGATTAATTGTATGAATGAGTCATTGAAAAGGAAAGGAATGAAAGTGAATGCTAGTAAGACCAAAGTAATGGTAGTCGAAAATAATGAAAGGACAAGTTTGTGAGTGCATGATTGACGGTGAGAAAGTTGAACAAGTGGATGAGTTTGTATATTTGGGATCTCTATTTACAAGTGATGGAAAGTTTGACAAAGATATTGAAAGAAGAGTGAGTGCGGGTAATAAGGTTAACGGTGCCCTTCGCAGTGTTATGGAGAGCCACTTCATGTCGAAAAAGGCAAGATTGGCTGTCCATGACGCTGTACTGGCACCTACCTTAATGTACGGGAGTGAAAGTTGGTTATGGCAGAAGAAGCATAAAAGTAAAGTCAATGCCGTAGAAATGCGGTCATTGCGGAGCATGAAAGGCGTGACATTGAATGACACGATAAGGAATAGTGTGATAAGGGAAAGTTGCGGTTTGAAGGAAGACGTAGTGACCAAGATCGGAAAGGGCATGCTTCGGTGGTTTGGGCATATGGAGAGAATGGATGAAAGTCGATTGACGAAAGAGATTTTATATGGGTGATGTAATGGGCCGGGTGAGTAGAGGTCGCCCCAGAAGGACATATAAAGACCAGATTGGTGATGTCCTGACCGAAGGTGGCGTGAAAAGTACTCGCAACCGGAGGTCATGTATGAAAAGATGTATCAATGTAGATGAAGCGAAAGGGGTATGTCAGGATCGTGACAAATGGAGATCTGTAGTCTCTGCCTACCCCTCTGGGAGACAGGCGTGAAGTGTATGTATGTATGTATGTATGTACTACTGACGGTGAAGTTTTTACTTTTAATACAGTAAATTTAATCGTAAGGGTGATCGACTGGTACTGGTTGAAGTCCGTTCCTTTTTCTTTAAAATTATTCCTTGTACCTTTGTCTGTCTAATGAAACCGTTTTGACGACTGTATTAGAATCAAGACTATCAACATAATAATTTTGTAGCAGATACATCCCAAGATGCTCTGGCGCGTACACCCTTCGCAGGATTATGTCATATCAAGCAATCAATATGCGGAACTTGAGCCGATAATCCCTATAGAATTGTTGTTGTGCTACCCTCGACATCTGTCATCACAATGCATTTTGAATATGTACTTTCTCATGGGTAGATGGTAGTTCGGTAGGATTGTAGTAATGTACGTTCAACCAAGAGAATCTACCACCTAAGGTTGAAATTTGAATGTTATTAAGCAACGAGGTAATATTTTTCTTGTAATGTCGTAGAAGTTTACCTTATGTATTATATATTATATACATATACACAGTTCAGTAGTTCCACAGGCTGTTTTTTTTAACGCGTACTGAGGTCATATATTTCAGTTCGTGACCACGGCACATAACAGTGTCGAAACGTCGAGCAAACAACGAACGTAAGCTGAATGCTTATTTTTTTATATTTTCTCGTCGTAATAAACATTTAGTATAGCCGGGTTAAACATTTAATATACACCATAGACCACTTTTTTGTTCGACTGTACAGTGTCCGTATTTATTCCACATTGATATTTGTAGAGACAATACGACTAATTTTCGCTTCGTGAATTGTGAACGTGACCCAAATGAAAAGAGACCATTGCACTCGCTATTTGAGACATATTTGGATGTATGCGAAGTGAGGTGCAAAAATCGCACTTATTTGCATTTTAGTTGAATAACTGACTGCATATTCATCACCATCATCATAAATCTCATGACGTCCATTGCTGAACGAGGACCTCCCCCAATGATTTCCATGATCATATTTATTTTCGTTTAATTAGTGAAAATGTTTCTCAGGGTTAATATTTCAAAATTTATGAATTACCTCGGAAACATAAATATCAGAACAGTAAGTAAATCGCCTCTGATATATTTAGTATTATGCTATATGGAAAGGTACATTTAGGTAAATAGATTTATAAGTCCAAAAACTTTTTACATCAACCATTTCAAACTAAAGTAATATTTCACTTTTTACCGTTCGGTAGGCAAGGGTCTGGGATTGAAGATTGAGTAGGTTGGTAGTTACAAAAATTCAGAATCGACTCGCCGTTTGGCAACCCACTCAATGCACGAATAAGAAAAACTGCCATGTATTTCAACGGGCAAAAGTATGAGTACCTAAGGCATTCCAGGAAAAATGTTTCCGCTTGCCTGAATCCATTTTATATTCATCGCTTGATTTCTTCATAAAAGCGTCCTGGCATGTCAAAGGCTTCAGACGTTCGAGGCAAGCCAATGACCTACATTTTGGGAAAATAAATAAAATAGATCTGGGAGGCAACGAATACCGGGTGCCGGTAATATCAGGCGGTGGTCTCAGAAGGCATCGGGTATGCAGCGCGTGTCTGAGCTTATCCGGGCACTGGCACATGCGGTCGGAATCCCGGAATCCAGGACGGTATCTCGTTGCCAGATGCGCGGGGAATTCTTGACGTACCTGATGAGAAGTAGGGATTTATTGCCTCAGGTTCTGATCTGGGGCCAATTTAAACCACTGAGCTGGGGATGATTAGCTATGCACTTTGTTAGGAATACATACCAGTTCACTTTATCATATTAACTGTAATACACAGCATTTCGTATCTTGTGTAAAATTATGCAAAGCTGTTTCTTACCGTACGTTCCCATCGGCCAAATATTCACAAGCAAACATGTCAATATTATTGTAATTGACTAAATAACTAGATACATGGTGTATAAGGCATTTTAAGATAGGCATTCCCTAGTATTGACATAATATAAACATATCCATTATGTCTTCTTGTATCTGTAGTCGAATATCTCCAAAGCACTCGTCTCGCATCTCTGAAACCAGTAACTGAAACAACTAACCTAACCTAAAAAACTAGGTACCTACTCAAGTGTTGTTTGAACGAGCATAGTTTGTCTATGTGACACAATCAAAATTGTATAGAGGCAAATATTACACACATATTGAACAGAGGTCTGAGCTTGAGGAGCAGTTACAGAATAAGGGCCTTCATCTCAGCACCCATGTCAGACTACTAAGAGCATTAAGAAATGTAACCACAAAGAAAACTATAAGTTTCTTTGTAAGTATCTACTATTTGTAAAAATCTTGAAACATGTTATTCTCTCAAGCAGTGAACTGAACCTGACACCGAGGAAGCGCGAACTCGATAAAACTACGTGAAATCTATTCGATTCGGTATTGTAAATGCAAAGAAAACACAACGGTCTTTATTTCCGACGGCGTCTCGAACTTTCTCAAATATATCACCACACGGGAGCGCCCATTGTATATTCTGTGCATAATCCGGGCAAGTTTTCAACTAGTTTCTGAG
>SJJU01001154.1:0-11159 GCA_012932125.1 Conopomorpha cramerella | reverse complement strand
GTGATATTCGGTTCAGTCAGATCTTCCTCCAAAGAAACTTCAGGTATAGGTTCCATTTTTGAAACCAAATTCAAGTTCGGTTCGATATTTTCCTTAGCGTCATCCATGGGTGCCATTATTATAGATTTGTTTAAAGGTGATTGATTTTTAGGCGCTTTCCTCATACGAACGTCTTCTAAATCAATAGGTTGGTCGAGCAATCTATGTTTTGGCAGTCGTTTAGGCCTCTTGGGTTTTTCAACTGACTCTTTAATATCATCATCGGTAGAGCTAGTTTTACTGTCAGTTTTCTTTTTCTTTCCTTTAATTTGTCGCTGATTTTTATTCTTTCGTTTTTGTACCATCTTTCTATCAATCATTTTGGCTTTGAAGTCTTCATCTTCACTTTCGCTGGTGTAATTGTACATAGCAATTGTGCGTTCGCTAGATTTTTTATCAACTATCTTTAAATTAGTTTCGCCATCGATTGTACTTTTAAGGTTATCAAAGAGTTCATTCTGTTTTAATGTTCTTGGAGAGAGAGACACTTTGGTTTTCGATTTTCTGTTGCGTGTTTGCATTTTACGATCCTTTTCAATGTCTCTGTAAGGAGTAGCAGTAGTTTTTGGTGTATATTTTAGCATCTGCCTATCATTTGTTGTGTCGTCTTCTGTCTCAGGTATCTGTATTCCTGATTCGACGTCTGCGTCGTTCGGCGAATATAATTTGCGCTTTTTCCTTCTAGGAATTAAAGGGGTGTCAGAATCAGTTAGTTTCTCAACCGTGATTGACTTTGAATTTTTATTTTTTTCCTGAGCGGAATCTTTACTATCCACCTTGTTATCAATAACATTTTCTGGCACAACATTGGCTACGATCGTAGAATCCAAATCTAATTTCTTTGGCATATTCCTTTTAGTATTTTTGTTATAAGTAAGTTTTATTTCCGCCGTTTTACTGGTACGTTTTCGGTTGATGGTTGCCTTCTTTTTCGAAGCAACGGTGCTTTCCTGAATAATATCTTTATGTGCATTGTTGACTTCTTCGCTGTTCTCTATTATCTGATCATCAAGGTTGTTCACTTCTATTCTTTGCACAGATACCGTAGGTTTATCTAAACTGGAGCATACTTGATCAATCATGTCTGCTAAACACCTGATTATGTCATCTTTGTCAACCACGTATTCCATTATTTCCTCATCAATCCTACTCATATGTTGATCGACATTCGACACGAGGTATTTGTCGAAACTCTCACTGCATTCCGAACTACTTTCATTAACTTTCCTTGCTAAAGTTGGACTAATGACAAACTCGCCTTGTTCGTTCTCCTTGAAATGTTGCGAAAAGAACTCCTCTATTTCATCAATATTAAATGCCGGTTGATGTTTCTTAGTACCCTTATCATCTTGTCCAATGTTCTTGAAGTTACGAACTTCTGTCTCACAATTGGACACGGTAGTTTTCTTTGATCTAAGCTTCCTTGTAGTATTACTAAATTTTGTATTTTCATAAACAAAAGGTGTTTCATTTATTGCTTCCGTATTAGACTCGTCTGATGTTGCTTTAGTACTTTCCTTGTTAGCAACAACAGACTGTTCCTCCGAACTAGTCGTATTAATGACAGCGCGTTGGTTTTTATCATTACTTGATGCATTAACCAGATCTGCTATATTTGTTGGGGACTTTTTCACATTATCGCCTGTATTTATTCCACTGTCGATGATTACATCTTTCATACCAGCGTCAACTTGAGCTACATCATCAAAATCATCGGCCACTAAATAAGACAAATCTTTATCCTTTTGTTCGAAAGTATCATTTATAATAGATTCTTCGTAAGATCCTATAGTGGCTGACAGGAGGCATGGGGATTTCGCATTAATGTTAATACGGGGTGAGACTCTTCTTTTAGTCAAATATTTACTTATGTCTTCGCCGTCACTTATGCTGTTTGTCTTTAGATTTTTCCGTCGTTTGGATTGACCAACGCGGCGTGGTTTGTTTGGAATAGATACATTATCTTCATCCGGTTCGCTTATTTCGGTGACACAAGACAGATCGGGTAAAGCGCAAACGCCGGCCGGTTCACGGTCGTATCGAAATCGGGGTAATGCCGCTAGCCTATCGTGAAGCTGAAAATACAACTTTGCATTTTATTATCAGATGGTCGAATTATCCCCCAGTCTCTGAAGTTTTCTCAATGCAATCCAATTTGTTTAATCAATCAGTTGATTAGCGCGTTAAATATTTAAGTTTTTCACCAGTGTCTTCTATGTATGACAAACTAGGCCCGTGATTTAGAAAGTCTATGCTATTGGGAATAGAATTCAAAACAACAACACATGTAACGGGCTGTAAAAAAGTTAACAACTGCCACCGACCCCCATTCATAGCTCTGATTGATTATTCTGATTACTTTACATATCACCAGATTGCGATCACTATAAACTGCATATGATAAACATACACCTGCTGTTTCTAAAGAATAAACATTTCAAAAGCACTTATTCACATTGCTCTAGGGATATTATAGTGAATGCACGGAATAATTACTTTGTTTGACAAATTGTTCATTATATGCAAAATTAAAATATATACAAAATTAGCTGAAACTGCCTCATGACACTGAGGCGTTAAATGAATGTTAAAATAGATTATGTACAAATTGGATCTGAAATCGTGTGAAATCATTTTCTGTCCCAGCCACTAATCGGAAGACGATTAACGATCCTGCTTTTCCCCACTAGGTGATATAAATAAATGTTAAAACTTGTGGCAATAAAACTACCAATAATAAGCCATGTGGAGTGAGTTAACCACAACACCACTGCGATCTCCAAATCGCCTACCAAGTATGACGAATATTGGCATTTCCCTCTAAATCATAATGGAAATCATTGGGGTCGGCCCTCGTCCAGCAGTGGACGTTATGTGGCTGATGGTGAACTACGAATAATAACTACAGTTTAAACATCTTACCTGAGCCAAAGATGTTGTTGAAGTAGTAGACGGGGACTTCCAACCGGCCCCTTTGTGGTGAGGATTTACCACAACGCCTGTTTAAAGGTATTATAACATAAACAATGAATTATACACTTCTCAGAAATGTTTCATAGTAAAATAGCTTTGAAAATCACGAATAACAAACAACTGTGAAACGGCGGTTCCCCCTTGTGTAACTGTTGCATAAAGTGGTAAATCGTCTGTGGCCCAGGTGGTTGGATAATTGACTTGCAACCGGAAGGTCGCGGGTTCGAGTCCGCCTAGTGAATGTGTACCAATGGGACTATTTTTCAGAGCCCATGTACGTAACGCAACGCTCATACGGTGAAGGACAACATCGTGATGAAACCCGCACACCACAAGGTGTGTGAACCCTATAACGGCGATAGACTCACCCCCCGTCACGTTGGGTTAAATACGCTTGGTGAACCGTGGGCATTTGCTTTAGCAAGTGCCTCTGCCTACCTTTGGGATTAAAAGGCGTGAAGTGTATTTGTTTTTATTAATTAAGATGTACGATAATCGTAGCAAAAGGCAGGAAACGCAAGTAATAGCAATTTATTACACATATTATATTATTAGTCATAATGATTCATAGTTAGCTGACCCGGCAAACTTTGTTCTGACAATAAACGTTATTAACTAGTATTAAACATATAAACCTTCCTCAAGAATAGCAAAGAAACACTGTTAATGATGTATATTAGCAAAACAAAGTTTACGGGGTCGGCTACGTATACGTAAAATATTTGCGCATGTAGGTACCTACTTTTAATTGACTTTTACGTAATATAGTATACCTGATTTTCCTTTTTTCGGTGGAACGTAGGGCTGCGAGAATCGGCTATCATCATCCTGTAACAAAAAACCTCTTTTTGTGATCTACCCTCAATTTACACGAATTAATGAACTTCGCCAGTCGCCACTGACCTCATTCATTCATCATCGTTCAGTTGCATATCATTTGAAACTTTAATCGGGCTATTTTGAGTTAGAAAATAAAATCAGTACAAAGTTTATTGAGAAAATAAGAAAACACCTTTTTTTAATGAAACGCGCACAGACATTATAACTCAATATTGTTCACCCGGTATACGCATCTGCGTCGAAATGTCAAGTAAAATAACAAAGGTAAGCTCGAGCTTGCCTTTGATTATTTTCACGCCTATATACCCGTTGAACGTATGTAAGCTTTAGGAATAATTATGAATTTATTTATACTTATACATTTATACCAACAATTGAAAATAAAAACACACTTTTTGTAAATATGTGACATGTACCTGAATCAATAGATTTATTATTATTTGCTTGTGTACGAAGTACATTGACTTTGCATGCATGTGTAACCTAGTTTGTAATATGCTGAGTTAGGCTTGCATGCAAAGTCAATGTACTTCGTACAGCTTGCATCGAACAGGCTCCAAAACTGCTGGACCGACTTTTAAAATTCCATTACCATTGGGAAGCTACACTATACCCAGGTGACATAGGCTACATGATCGTACAGATCGATTAATAAGAGCTGGCATCTTGTGTAGTGTCTGTGTATAAACGAGCGGCGTGACGTATCACTGCATACAAGTACAATGTGTTTGTATTCATTTTACGATGTTAGCCGCGTGGCAAACAAGGCGTCCCACTAAACCTTGTGGATTAGTGACACCGATAGAAAAACATGCTATATTATACCATTTTTCATCCCTCTGGCCACGTGGTAGATGTTTTTTTTTTCCGGGTGGTTCGATTTACTAATCGGACTATTCGGTTACAGAGGAGAATAATATATAGAAAGAACGTTTTCATCTGATGGACGTGTTTTATTTAACTACGTAGTTAGGTTTTAGGTTGAACCATGGTCACTTCTGTCCGATCGGAAGGACGAAGCGGAATTACAAATTCTTAGGCAGACATTAGACGATACGTTTTGATCTCAGTTTTACCACAGTCATGATTGTGATTGACGGATTTCCTATCGTCTAATATAGTGAATGATGTTTGAATTAGTAGTCATTCCATAAATCATGACTGATGGAATTGAATGACGCTTGCATGAGCGTGTAATGTCTGCCTTACAATCCGATTAATCGAACCACCCGGAAAAAAAGTTCATGTAGTCCGATCAGTAGGACAGATGCAGTCGGAATACGTGGCCAGAGGGCTTTTCATGGCTGAAGAGCCATGAAAACACGTGACACTTGATGATGTTTTCACACAATGAAGTATATTGACATACATTTCAGCAAAAATTTCGCAGTTTTTGTAGGACTAATATTTCTTTTCAAATTATAGTTTAGTTAATTTTTAAGATGTATTGAAAAAGACGCGCTTATGCAGAAATGTAATAAACTGTCAGGGCTCTTCAGCCGTGAAAAAGGGTATAGTAAAATTGCAATAGTGTGAGTACTGTGACCGTGCTAGCTCTCATTAAACGATCTGTAGATGGAACTTACGGAGTATGGAAATTTGTTAGTGTTTTCCGGCGAAAAGATCTCGTTCCTGTTACCATCTGTTAATTTGAACTGAAATACATAAAACAATGACTTATATAAATGTTCCTTATGTATGTGCTATCGTAATCATCAGCCAATTGGCGTCCATTGCTGGGCATAGGCCTCCACCAAGTAATATGCTTATGTTTTTTATTGATGTCTAATTTGTAAGCAGTCGAGAAATCTTTTAACGCTTGCGCGACTTTGCCAATAAGTATACTGCGTGTAAATGGACCCCGAGCAATGGTCTTACAAACGTTGTTGGGTTCGTCATTATGTACAATTTTTAGTGTGGCGACAATGAAAAATAAACACTATCCAATATGGTAAAAATACTTCTATTTTAACTTAACCTTGGCGCCATAGTAACAGTTATTCATTAGTCTACAAAAAAAAAACAATAGACCTCGACTTAAAAGGGGAAACAAAGCTTTCCCTATTGTCTGTTCACTAATTCGACGAACGATTTATCACGGATAATAGATTTTGGAAAAATACATTCTCTGGGTAGTAGATTATACGTTTATTTCATTTACATCTCTATCTTTGAAAATCGCAAAGCGACAGATAGATCTGTGAAATCGTAATTAACTCTTTATTGCACATTAACAATGGTAAAATTGGAAAAGAAGACCTATTTCTTCTATATAATTTAAAATTAATGGACACACTATTCAGACAGAGGAATTGTGGGTAGTAAGTGTTGCTATCTGAACGAATAAGTACATACTAACCTACACACATCAAAACTGTCTAGGGATCAAGAATATTTTTAGCTTTATAAAAAATATCTAATTTATTTAAATCAAATCTAATCTTCTCCCCATGCCTGTATCAATGACTTATCACCACATTTTGAATAAATTATGAATGAATTCAGTTTTTGTAAAATATATTCTTGGTTGCAATCTGCTAAAATGTACTTGATCCCTAGATACTTTTGATGTGTGTAGTACTAAGTAATTATTAAAATAATAATATTACTACTATTTACTTACTACGTATTTGCTCCCAAACGTATCCTTCATAGCTTTATCAACCACTTTCATATCGCTCTTTGAACTTATACATATTTTTACAGTATTCCATAAATCCTTGAATATTTTCTCAGTTTCCGGGTGCTTTGCTTGAGGTTTTTCACTTAGTTTCAATGATATGACGACCTCTGTCGAGTCTCTGGAAAAGAAATCTCTATGTGTGGATTTGTCAGTGAATACTTAGAACATACTTACATTCCTAAACTCACTTCTATAATATCTAATGGGGGTAAACAACACCTTAGAACATAATGTCTGTTTTAACCCGACTCGGTTTTTCGATGGTCAGATACACATCGTTCAGGATATATGGGGTTAGAAAAGGGCTATTGGGCAACGCGCTGGTCATTTAGGGTAAAATGCCAATAATCGCCACGCTTGATAGGTGGATTGTGATCGCAGCGGTGTTGTGATTTAACTCACAGAGAGCGCTGCTGCGCGTCCTCTGGGGGGTTCCCTCGGTCGCCTCTGACGACTCCCAGGACGGGAAAAGTTGGGTTGCGATGCTGACACATGTATTCTATTCGCCGTCACACGGCTATGGGCTGGGATGGTGTCATGTGATTTTCATGCGGTTTTCTTTAATATATAAGTAAGACATACACTTTGTTTTATACTATGTAACGATGACCCTGCGCTCGAAAACCCAAATAACCGATGTTGGAGTTGCAACCGCAAGTTGAAATGGTACTGGGCCGGAAATGTCAGACGAATGTATGTAAATCGGTTGGCGAAAATCGTCACTTACTGGATCCCTAACGACGAACACCGAAGACGCAGTCGGCCCAAGCGAAGATGGCGGGACGATTTGGACAAATATATACCGGGGTGGCAACATGTGGCTCAAAATCGGGAGGAGTGGAGGAAACAGAGGACAACGGGCTAAAGAAAAAAAATGTAATGATACTGATTATGAACAAATGGGGCATACCCGTAAAATCACCATCACTCTGTATGTAAGCAAAATAGTGCAAAATGACAAAAAAATAAACAAAATAAAGTACCGATACAAAGAAGCGGCGTCGACACTTTCAACAGTTATAGATATAACTTCGTGGCTCTCGCGGGACAGGCCCAGATCCAGCAGTAGCCGCGGTTCCAGTACAACCGTGATGCCGTGCTTTGCACTGATGTCGACGTACGATATTGACTTGTCACTATTCTAAGAAAATAATTTAAAACAAAACCGTTACTGCACGTACAGTTACGTACGTACTCTCGTAGTTGCATCGCTCTGGCATCGTAGCGGTGAACGGTGATTTTCATCGCTGTTTTGCTACAAACGACAGTGAAATGAACGTAACGAAATCAGCAATGCACATCGTATGCCGCTACGATGACAGAGCGATGCAATTACGAGAGTATATAATATAGTACACTGGCCCCTGCTGCAGGCCGAGCACGCGCGTCAAGAGAGACAAGACATAGAACAAATACGCCGTGATTGGCTGTTATGTCACACATCGTACGACTCAGCTTGTTTCAACCAATCGTAGCGCGTTGTATGTCTTGTCACTTCTTTCTTGGAGCGCTGTGCTAGGGGGGCTGGTCTCCCATCCATACCCTCCCTGCTGTATAATACTGCGAGTAAAAGGACCCCGATCAATTGTCTTAGAAACGTCGTTGGTCTCGTCATTATAAACAACTTTCAATATAATGATCATGCGGGGAAAAGAAAAAAATTGTATCTCCATACAAAATAGACAATTGCCTCGAGAGACGACTTTTTGTATGAAAATGTTTTTTTTTTCTTCTTACTGCATTGTCGCTATAGTAAAAGTTGTTCTGTATTGACGAGCCTGATACCTTATCTAAGACCATTTCCCGGGGTCCTTACACGCAGTTTGTGAAGAAATTAATTGTTTTTATCGTTTTTGATATAGGGTGCTTTGGGGGGAAAGTTGTTTGCTATAATGTGCTGAGTGATTGTCTCGATTTTCGCCAACGTTTTTCATTTAATCTCGTATAAATAATAAATTTCTGTATTATCTGTTATTGGCTATGTGCAAAGCGAGTAGTGACAGAGAGATAACGACCGCAGCGCACAACACGGCAGAAATTGGAAACAAATGCGGATGATCAGCTGTCAAGTGTTGATTGCAGTACAAAATCAAAGCAAAGGAATGGGCCATGACTGTTGTTGCGTTGTTAAATTTTAACGTGTTGCGTTCTTACATGCTCGGCTAATACTAATTTATTGCTTTTTATCTCAGTTTGTGGTTGGAAACTAATATTATGTGTAATAGTTTCAAACCCGGTTTTATTATTATATTAATTTTTACAAACTGTTGAATAAATTTCACTTATATAATATTTTCAATAATACTATTTTAATCTTTGGTTTTATTTATATTTGCAAAAGTGAAATAACAATGTTTACATGGTTATTATTTGACAGCTTCCGCAAATGTTGTAAACGCTACGCGTCGCCACCGTCGCGCACATAGCCAATAGTCGCCGTCACCTAAGAAGCAAATTCTGACAGATCGATTGACATGATTTTCCTGCCGTTGTTTTTCTAGGGAATGGCACGGAACCCTTTTTTGCCCGAATCGAACTTGGCTTTTTTTAAGTTTGCTTACATTGCAATGAATGAGGGTAGATTCAAGGAGACAATTTGAGATATAGAGGACTACCCATTTAAAGGATCCCCTGTGTTTAAACGTACCTATTTATAAACAATAGCTACATCTGCCTTACCCTCATCTGGATAAGACACATAATGATGTGTTTAAAAATGATTTCACTTAAGGCTAGCGAGGGGCTGGAGAAAATTTAAACATTGACTAATAAAAGAAGCACTTAGGTAAACGAGGCACGTGAAAGATATCTTTGAAACACATTATATTATACTGATTACATTATTTACCATTACTTGCATGAATATTATTTTAATATACACACATCAAAAGTATCTAGGGATCAAAAACATTTTTAGCTCTAAAAAAATCTAATTTATTTAAATCAAATCTAATCTTCTGGATGGTCTCCTACCTAATTCCCCATGCCTGTATCAATGACTTATCACCACATTTTGAAGAAATTATGAATGAATTCAGTTTTTGTAAAATATATTCTTGATTGCAATCTTCTAAAATGTACTTGATCCCTAGACACTTTTGATGTGTTTATAAAAGGAAAATCTGACTGATTGACTGACATATCAACGCACAGCCCAAACGGCGAAACGTAGACACTTGAAATTTGGTACGGATGTAGCTTAGGTACCATAGGGGTATCGTATCATTTACTTGTTACAAGAGTTCAGTACTAGGCATTGTTAATAAAAACTTGTTATAAATATTCAATTTCATGGGTATCTTGTAAAACGGACGAGTGTAAGATCAAATGTTTCTTAGACAGAGTTTATCCCAAACAATAATCCTACCGATTCGTATAATAAACAAGCGAGGGTTAATTTTTAGTCGGTTCGATTCCCGGTTGATACTAACAAAATTTTAAAAATGGTTTAAAGCAGTTTTGTTTCTTTTTAAAAATAAAGAAATGTTTCCTTTCAGTAAAATGAGCTAACTAAAGGATTTAAAGCAGTTCCCCTCCAGGGCCCATAACTTTTTTCCACCCTGTACTAGCGGTCGGGCAAATATTTATTTTGCCGTAGGAAGATTTATACCCCGTGTGTTTCAAGAAATACACCTTTTAAACCTTCTCTGGACTTCCACGAAAAATTCACGATTAAAATTAGCCGAATAGGTCCAGCCCTTGTCGAGTTTTAATGAGACTAACGAACGGAAATTTATTTTTATATAATAGATATTATGTCACTTTCTGACACAAAAAAAATTTACACTTTGTAAAGAGAGCACAAAAAGGATCACTTTCTATATCTTTGCAAACGAAATTGAACTTTATTGACAATCTTGGAACTTTGTGGACAGTGGATAAAAGCAATAAAACATGTCTAAGTTACCGTGACATATTACTCTTCAGCCAAAATTAGAAGGAGAGATAAATTAGCGTCTCCACCGAAACTACAATAGTAATGTAATTTATGGTTCGTTTCCAAATTTCTACCAATGTGTCGGGCTGTATGTATGTACAGTACGTACCCCCCAATGAGTGGAAGACCCTTATCTCTGCCACACCTTTGTTACAGTCCTCCACATCTTAAAATAAGCGAGCAAAAGATAAAATGAAATAAAGAAATGGTCCCTAGGGTCGTAGGTATTCCCTTTATCGTGATTTATGTTTCTTGCGCGACATTTATGGGTATCTTGATGAAACTTTTTTTCTGTTCGTTGTTTGTTAGTTATTGTTTGTTTGTGTTTTCGATTTTTGTTGTCAGTAGGTACTTATCTCATCATAATTTTCCTGCCCTTATCCCACACTAGGCGTGGTCGGCGCAATGGCGGGCCACTTGTAAATGCTATTTATTCTCTTTTTACGTAGGTACCAACTATTCTACGATAGGTACCAACTAGTACCATGCTGGTACTAACTTTTCGTATAAGGAAACATTGAAAAATGCAACATGGTCCAGCCATCCTGACGCACACTTCTTTTCGCCATTCATCTCTGTCATTCGTCATCTCTGCAGTTACACCTTTCGCGCACATGTCATTTTTTACACAGTCCATCCATACCTTCTTTGGTCTCCCTCTTCCCTTGTATCCTTCCACATTCATAC
>SJJU01001150.1:0-10905 GCA_012932125.1 Conopomorpha cramerella | reverse complement strand
TTTTTTTTTTTTTTTTTTTTTTTTTTTTACTTTTACAGCATAATATCCACTTACATACGTACCTACCTACCTACTTCAATACTTAAACTCAATATAGAGTTTTAGGAGTTATTCTTAGTTAGGTATTGACCGTTTTGTTTATTAATTGTTTAGTTTTAAATTCTAAGTACCTACGTAGGTACTTGCCCTAGTTGCTATAGTCGTAGTGGGTGTAATTTGAATAGGTATGCTTGTGTCCGTCTGCCTTTTAACTGAAAAATAAGAAAGAGTCACCTATTTATTTATTTAAAAAAAAAATATATTGTGCCCACTTACCTACACCTACCTACCTAACTACCTATTTGCCTATATTGATTTTTGAGGGGAATGAGATTAGTTACTTATTTTTGTATTTAGTGTTTGTCACTTTTGTGCAGGTTGTCGAGTTTAATTTTTTTTAATGTGTATTATAGTGTATTCCTTTGTAAATAAAGAGTAGTCATGTTCTTTCTTTTTTATTTTAAAAATAAGTAAATATTTTTTTTTTCTACCTGAACCATAAGTTCAGGTGTTATGGTTTTTGTTTGACCTGAATAATCATTATGTCGAGCTTTAGGGGTTGTTCTATTTAGGTAGGTAGGTAACGGCGTTGGGCTCACCCCCTGTCACGTTGGGTTAAATACGCTTGGTGAATCGTGGGCACTTGCTTTAGCAAGTGCTTTTCTGCCTACCCCGCTTTGGGATTAAAAGGCGTGAAGTGTATTTTTTTTTTTCAAATAACATTTGTTAATTGCAAGTGGAAAACACAACCACTTACTTACTTAAATACCTACCCACTTACCTATATTGATTTAATTTAGTTTTCAAAAGTTTTTAAACATCAAGTCGGAGGTACCTTATGTAATGTTAGGATATTTATTCGGATTGATTGTCCTACATACAGAAAGTGTTTTTTCTCTAATAAATAAATAAATAAAGTATTAGTAAGTATGTAACGGTTACATTGCTTTATTTCCGAGTGGACCTACTTGCATTGACGTTTAGGGGTTGTTCACAGTGAAATGTGTTGACGACGGTTTTGTTTATTACGGATATCTATCTATTGGTATGTACTTATTGGTAGCCTAACGATTTTTAACCCTTAGCTGCATAGTGATGTAATCAGTATATTTTTTTTTCTAGCCGTCTCATCTACAGATTTTTTATTCTAAATTATTGTCAAAGGTGCAATTAATACGTATGAACGGCCACATAATTTAATAAGGATAGGATTTAATTCAGACAAAAAAAAACATGCAGTTAAGGGTTAAATATTAAGCCTTCCTAATAGGTACATCACAATGTTTGGATTGACAGGTAGGTAGGTAGGTAGGTAGGTAGGTAGGGATGGTATGTAGGTACCTACTGAATAAGTAAAATAGAAAAGAATAATGTATGTTGGTTTTTTATTTTTTATTAGTCATGTATTGGCACTTATTATTAGTTAGGTTTTTTCACACGGTTTTTTTAATTTTCTAAAATGTTTAAACACCAAGTAGGTAGGTAGGTACCTAATGTAATGTTTGGATATTTATTTGGATTGATTGTCCGTCTACGTACAGAAAGTTTTTTTTTTTCTCTAATAAGTAAATAAAGTAATAGTAACAGTTACATTGTTTTACTTCCGAGTGGACCTACTTACGTTGACGTTTAGGGGTTGTTCACAGTGAAATGTGTTGACGACGGTTTTGTTTATTATGGATAATGATAATAATAATTTTAAGAGTGCTTTAGTAGGTTATTTGTGTCTGTATTTTTATTTTTTTAAATACTAACGCTTCCTAATATATTATAATGTTTCGATTGACAGGTAGGTAGGGGGGGTATGTAGGTACAGAATTAGTTAAATAGGAAAGAAAAATGTATGCTAGTGTTGATTTATGATTTTTTTATTGTTTATTAGTTAGGTATTGGCACATATTATTAGTTAGGTTTATTTCACATTTTTAATTTTCTTAAGTACTTATTTAAACACCAAGTAGGTACCTAATGTAATGTTTGGATATTTATTTGGATTTATTGTCTGTCTACGTACAGAAAGTGTTTTTTCTCTAATAAATGAATAAAGTAATAGTAACAGTTACATTGTTTTACTTCCGAGTGGACCTACTTATGTTGACGTTTATGAGGGGTTGTTCACAGTGAAATGTGTTGACGAAGGTTTTGTTTATTATGGATAATTTTATTTATGTGTCTGTATAAAGACTTGACTTTAATAAGTGAAATAAAGAGTATATTTGTTTTTTTTTTTTGTATAATTTTTTTATTGACAGGTAGGTACTGAATATTAGTTTTGATTTATGTTTTTTTTTTTTAACAAACACCAATTAGGTACTTACCCAATGTAATGTTTGCATTGATTGTCTACATACAGAATGACAATAATTATGTCTGAATAAATTTTGTGTAGGCTTTTTTATTTCTTTTAAAATTAGGAATACATTGTTGTTTTTTTTTTTGTTTTTTTTTTTTTAATTTTAGACTCTGCAAACAGTGTTGTGGTCTCGACTGTGGACTAGATGTGTGTTGTGGTAATATTAGTGCATTTCAACCGAATAATTTTAAAATTGTATTGTAAATACACGACACGCGCACGAATTCATGTTATTGGCTGCCAACTACAGGTGAAAATGATTCGGAGCAAACTTCAGACCAAACTAGGAAGAAACGTCTTTCAGTTTTAAATATTCAGTCAGCTTTGGTTTGCAAGTCTAGTTATTTTTGGTATGAGCTGATATTTGCATTGATTAATCAAACCGACGCGCATTGTACTTGTATTCGATCGAAGCTTGCACCGAAGGTTTTGTTACGCGCATGGCTCAAAACACTTGAAACTGACAGCCGCGTAAAACCTTAAAATAAAAAGCACTACTGTCACTTGCGCGCGGAGAAATAACAATGGAAAAAAACAAACAAACAATAAGTATGCCGCGGCGGTAAAGTTACTACGAATTGTCCGGCAACGAAATAGAAGTTTGAACAAAGTTTTTACAATCGGAATCGTTGGCTAGAGACAAAGTGAGACTACAACAGCCAAACAGTACCAGTGTACAGTGCATTGCAGTGTTGCTTGACGGCGTGTTTTTCAACAAAATGAGCGAAAGAAAAATGTGAGTACGACGCGTTTTACAATGTAATTTAACTATTCTTCTTGCAATAACGGTGCTAAAGGGACACTAACTTGTAATAAATAATTATCATCGCTAGTACAGTTTCAGTATTACTGTATTACTATAACAAAACAAAGTATTGTGAGCAGCATGATTTGGATAGTTTGTTGTCCCTGCATTCTAGAACAACATGAAGTAACATAAAAAGTGTAATAGGTATCTTCTAATTAGTTTCCAGACAAGTGTTATTATTGTATTATTCTTATTTGCATTTCAGTGAATAATTCACACCGACCCACCCAAGTTGTTTGTTGCAAATGGCAAAGAAATCTGACTGATGAGGAGTCTGCAGTGGACAGTGGATAATAATAATAATAATACAATTTCGGTGAGGGAAATTATACATAAATAAAGCCAAGTCATGTAGGTATAGAATGTTTATTTGATTTCTAACTGATTTCCCCGTTGCACTGTTTGTTGTACTTAATATTTTTTTAAAATGTTTCTTTGTGCCCAACCGCTCATCCAACGCCTACTAGTTTCTGGTCTGACAGCACTGGTGCAGTGGTGGTAGTCCTGTAAGATAAAATTCAATAAATAAATAAATTACAACACACATTGAAACAGTATTTAAAGTAGAAAAACATTAGTATTTGAATGAATATTATTCTTCTTCAAACACTTTGTGTGGGTTTTATGCTAGCGGTGAAAAGGTGATGTTATATATTTTTGTGTATGCTTTTCCTTAATAAAATAAAATAATAAATAAACATTTTAGGTTTTCAATGGAAACATAATGAAAGATAATAATAATGATAGGTAATATATGTTTCTTGGGGGATATTTTATGTTGCCGCTGCCTCTTACTATTTGTGGATTGTTTTGTTTTGTTGTTTGGTTGTACAAGGTGTGGTGGGGTTGGTTTTTATTTTTATTATTCTACATTTTGTGTTACATTTGTTGTTGATTACTTTTGTAATAAATACCTACTTACTAATTGGAATACATGTACATTTCCAGAGCCCGTTGGCGGTCAGAGTGAGAGTACAATTATTGAGAGGGTGTAAAAGTGACATGTTTACACTAGAACAAACCGAAAAAAAAAAGTTGGTAAGTGATTCAGGTCCAATATGTAAATTACTAATATGTAACAAAAATTCATAAAGTATGTCACACACACACATTGTAGGTATAACTTTTGTTGTGTATGGCCTATCTTAATCTTGTTCTCTATTATATAAAAATTAATTGGTTGTGCCAAGACAACTAGTTATATTATAATATAATCTTGGTTTAGGTAGATACTTACTTAATTGTATCATAGATATATTATTTTGTATATTATTGAAAAGTTCCTACCTAATAGACATTTAATGGACTTTGTTGTTCAAGAAATTTTGTGTATAGTTTCTTTGTATATTGTAATACAAATAAAGTAGTAATAATAGTTGCCTATATTATTTTTTTGTTTTATTTTCGAAGTGGTCGGTGGGGTGGTAGGTACTTACCTTCCTTAATATATTTGATTGAATATTTATTGTGGTAGGTAGCCAAATTACAATTAGAACATGCAAGTGCAATATATGAATAAATGAATGAATTACCTATGTTTGTTTAAACTGTATGTTCTTTTGTAAGCATAATTTTGAAGAATAAAAGGACCGACCTGATACCGTTGTTGCCTTCTTACCTTGGGACCACCTTTATCTTAATAGGTACCGTCTTTCTAACAAAAAAAGAATCATCAAAACCGGTTCATAAACGACAAAGTTATGCGTGCTCTTCCATTACAATCAGTTCATCCCCTTAGGGTTGGAATATTTGTCTTTCAAATTTATATGGAGGTATGTATACCCTATTCCATTAAAAAAGAATTATCAAAATCGTACTGCTTCCGTTTTTTGGCCAGTCAAAAAAATAGTTCTTACAAAGTAATACGCATTTTCATTTTAGTTGTTCAATACAGTTACATAACTAAACGAACAAGGATGCTCAAGGAGATTTTACTTTTTATTTTTGTAATGCATGCATGTTCAACACTATGGATAAATCATAGTACCTACAATGCGACATTGCTTGGTAATATTTATGTCTAGATGACATCTTCGTTAGTTCTTATTCTGTTAGTTAGGATAAAATCTAAAGTACTGAATCAATTTAGATAAAATTTTAACGGGACCATCTTGAAAGTAAACCCTGTCGAATGCAAAAAGAATTTTCAAAATCGGTTCATAAACGACGAAGTTATCCGCGAACAAACATAAGAACATACATACGGTCGAATTGAGAACCTCCTTCTTTTTTTTGAATTCGGTTAAAATATAAAACAATAATATACTGAATCAATTTAGATAAAATTTGAATGGGACCATCTTGAAAGTAAAACCTGTCGAATGCAAAAAGAATTTTCAAAATCGGTTCATAAACGACGAAGTTATCCGCGAACAAACATAAGGACATACATACGGTCGAATTGAGAACCTCCTTCTTTTTTTTGAATTCGGTTAAAATATAAAACAATAATATACTGAATCAATTTAGATAAAATTTGAATGGGCCCATCTTGAAAGTAAACCCTGTCGAATGCAAAAAGAATTTTCAAAATCGGTTCATAAACGACGAAGTTATCCGCGAACAAACATAAGAACATACATACGGTCGAATTGAGAACCTCCTTCTTTTTTTTCAAGTCGGTTAAAAATAGGAATATATTGCTTTTTCGTTTTATTCTCTACCTATTATGACCTTTAGGCGTTATGCTTAGTTAGTTATATATGGGCTATAATTGTTTTTTTCATGTACCATGATCAGGAAAAACGTTTGATAACATATTTTTTTATTTATTTTTTAATCTTTCCCATGCTGCTGTGGGGTCGACTGGTAGATAATAAATATAATTATAATGGTATTAAGTCCGCCTTTTGTACATTTATGTTGCAATAAAGTATTAAATAAATAAAGTAAGAATGAACGTTGTATTTATTTTCCCGTTTTATTTTCGACTGGACCTACTTACCTACCTATTGGCATACATTGGCACTTGCTTCAATTGTATTTGATTTTTAAATATTAATATATTTGATTGGATATTAATTGGTGTTATCCAGATGTTGCCTTGAGGTGGTAGCGTAATTTTGAGGGGTAGTGAATTATTATGTTTGTTTAAACTTGTGTACCTATTGTTTTGTTGGTGGAGCTATAGGTATAAAAATATATTCGTGTTTTGTTTTAATTTCAACTCAAATATTGAATACTTATTGACTTTTATTTTATCAAGTTATTTTAATTTTCAAATACTGAGTACTGTAGGTACCTACTTGCCTTCCTTACTTCCTACCTAATATAAAGTTTGGATAGTTATTGTTAATTGTAACTTTATAATACCTATAAAGTCATATAGAAAACGAGCTGTTTTGTAAAAGTGTGTACTTTTCTTTTATAAATAAATTGTGTTTATTTTTTATTATTTTTATTATATTCGCCTTTCTGTTGACTATTAACTTTTAGGGGTTATTCTCATTTTAGGTAATGAAAGTTTTTCTTTTTTCTTTATAATAAAACGTGCGGATACTTATTGGTGTTGTCTATTTTTTTTTTTTTTTTTTTACTTTTACAGCATAATATCCACTTACATACGTACGTACCTACCTACCTACCTACCTACCTACTTAAATACTTAAACTCAATATAGAGTTTTAGGAGTTATTCTTAGTTAGGTATTGACCGTTTTGTTTATTAATTGTTTAGTTTTAAATTCTAAGTACCTACGTAGGTACTTGCCCTAGTTAGTTGCTATAGTCGTAGTGGGTGTAATTTGAAAAGATATGCTTGTGTCCGTCTGCCTTTTAACTGAAAAATAAGAAAGAGTTACCTATTTATTTATTTAAAAAAAAAATACTGTGCCTACCTAACTACCTATTTGCCTATATTGATTTTTGAGGGGAATGAGATTAGTTACTTATTTTTGTATTTAGTGTTTGTCACTTTTGTGCAGGTTGTCGAGTTTAATTTTTTTTAATGTGTATTATAGTGTATTCCTTTGTAAATAAAGAGAAGTCATGTTCTTTCTTTTTTATTTTAAAAATATGTATTTTTTTTTTTCTACCTGAACCATAAGTTCAGGTGTTATGGTTTTTGTTTGACCTGAATAATCATTATGTCGAGCTTTAGGGGTTAATCTATTTAGGTAGGTAGGTAACGGCGTTGGGCTCACCCCCTGTCACGTTGGGTTAAATACGCTTGGTGAATCGTGGGCACTTGCTTTAGCAAGTGCTTTTCTGCCTACCCCGCTTTGGGATTAAAAGGCGTGAAGTGTATTTTTTTTTTTCAAATAACATTTGTTAATTGCAAGTGGTAAACACAACCACTTACTTACTTAAATACCTACCCACTTACCTATATTGATTTAATTTAGTTTTCAAAAGTTTTTAAACATCAAGTCGGAGGTACCTTATGTAATGTTAGGATATTTATTCGGATTGATTGTCCTACATACAGAAAGTGTTTTTTCTCTAATAAATAAATAAATAAAGTATTAGCAAGTATGTAACGGTTACATTGCTTTATTTCCGAGTGGACCTACTTGCATTGACGTTTAGGGGTTGTTCACAGTGAAATGTGTTGACGACGGTTTTGTTTATTACGGATATCTATATATTGGTATGTACTTATTGGTAGCCTAACGATTTTTAACCCTTAGCTTCATAGTGTTGTAATCAGTATATTTTTTTTTCTAGCCGTCTCATCTACAGATTTTTTATTCTAAATTATTGTCAAAGGTGCAATTAATACGTATGAACGGCCACATAAGGATTTAATTCAGACAAAAAAAAAAAGACGTGCAGTTAAGGGTTAAAAATTAATTGCCTTCCTAATAGGTACATCACAATGTTTGGATTGACAGGTAGGTAGGTAGGTAGGGTGGGTATGTAGGTACCTACTGAATAAGTAAAATAGAAAAGAATAATGTATGTTGGTTTTTTATTTTTTATTAGTCATGTATTGGCACTTATTATTAGTTAGGTTTTTTCACACGGTTGTTTAATTTTCTAAAATGTTTAATCACCAAGTAGGTAGGTAGGTACCTAATGTAATGTTTGGATATTTATTTGGATTGATTGTCCGTCTACGTACAGAAAGTTTTTATTTTTTTTTCTCTAATAAGTAAATAAAGTAATAGTAACAGTTACATTGTTTTACTTCCGAGTGGACCTACTTACGTTGACGTTTAGGGGTTGTTCACAGTGAAATGTGTTGACGACGGTTTTGTTTATTATGGATAATGATAATAATAATTTTAAGAGTACTATAGTAGGTTATTTGTGTCAGTATTTTTATTTTTTTAAATACTAACGCTTCCTAATATATTATAATGTTTTGATTGACAGGTAGGTAGGGTGGGTATGTAGGTACAGAATTAGTTAAATAGGAAAGAAAAATGTATGGTAGTGTTGATTTATGATTTTTTTATTGTTTATTAGTTAGGTATTGGCACATATTATTAGTTAGGTTTATTTCACATTTTTAAATTTCTTAAGTACTTATTTAAACACCAAGTAGGTACCTAATGTAATGTTTGGATATTTATTTGGATTGATTGTCTGTCTACGTACAGAAAGTGTTTTTTCTCTAATAAATGAATAAAGTAATAGTAACAGTTACATTGTTTTACTTCCGATTGGACCTACTTACGTTGACGTTTAGGGGTTGTTCACAGTGAAATGTGTTGACGAAGGTTTTGTTTATTATGTATAATGTTATTTATGTAAGACTTGACTTTAATAAGTGAAATAAAGAGTATATTTGTTTTGTTTTTGTATAATTTTTTTATTGACAGGTAGGTACTGAATATTAGTTTTGATTTATGTTTTTTTTTAACAAACACCAATTAGGTACTTACCCAATGTAATGTTTGGATTGATTGTCTACATACAGAATGACAATAATTATGTCTGAATAAATTTTGTGTAGGCTTTTTTATTTCTTTTAAAATTAGGAATACATTGTTGTTTTTTTTTTTGTTTTTTTTTTTTGTTTTAAACTCTGCAAACAGTGTTGTGGTCTATATGTGTGTTGTGGTAATATTAGTGCATTTCAACCGAATAATTTTAAAATTGTATTGTAAATTATTCTTGATTGTTGTTAATATTGGGGTTCTTTTGGTGGGCCATGAAAACTTTTTTGCTTGTGTTGGTTATTTTTTAATTTTTAAACCTTTGTGCTAGTTTGGTAGGTTGTTATGGTGATTGTGGTTGGTCCTTGATTATGTTATATAATTTTGTTCGTCTTTCACCGGTCAGGACACGAGTGATGACTTTCACCAGGTGTCGAATGTGCATTATTATTGGAAAAATTGTTGAATATTGCTTTTTTCGGTGTGTTTGTTGTTGTAGGGGGGTGCCTTTTGGGTGTACCTACCTACCTACTTCCTCAGTTGGAGCGTCGAAACTGCCCTTTGCTAGGTGTCGCTGTTGACATGGTTATTTTGAATGTTGATCTTTTCGTTCTTTTTATGCATTCATGTGATCGAGGAGACCTACTGGAGGTGCACATTCTCGACGGATGTGGAATTTTCGTTTTTATTATTGTTTTATCGCTTGTGGAATTTTCTCGTGGCGTTTGTGTCTACGCCGTGTACATTTAGGCTCGGATATGTTGAAAATATCGTTATATCTATCGTTTGTTGTGCGTTAGTGCGTCAATGGGTGAATTTCAACAGGGACTTGCGCCTCGGCGTCGTCTACAGGCCGATAGTCGCCTCGAATGACTCCTCCTTTTCGTGTTTCCTGCTCGTCGGCGTCGTCTCGACACGAATTTGGACTTTTTTTTTTTTTTTTTTCAAATTTTTTTTTTTTCTTCTGAATTTTTTTCTGCTTTATTTTTCTTTCTTCCAGTGTTTTCTTCCGATTTTTCGTATCGTCGCGCATGCGCGTGATCGCACCAGCGGGCAGATCGCGGACGCGCGTACAAAGTGCCAGTTCAGGCGATGCTCAAATACGGCGAAGTAAGGGGGACTGTTTTTTTTGAAAAAAAAAAGACGGGGCTTTTCTACCCCTCGAGTCTCTCGCGCAAAGTGCTCTAAACAGTGCACACTTGCAAGAGAGGCGAAAAAAAAGACAGTCTACTACTTACTATAACGTTAACACCCTGTGTGTCGATTTTTGGCCCAAGACTTGTATAAAAATCTTTGCCGAATTCGGCGCCTAGGTGTTTACGTCAACGCCGCGCGGGTGGGGGTAACTCTTGTTACTACACAACACACTGCAACCCCCGTGTGTGCGTGTGTGTGCGCGCGCGCGCGCCCTCACACACATACACGCAGCGACAATTAATATACACCTACCTATAATTATAAGGTGGTGTTCACATCGTGCGCCGGCAGATCGCGATTTAATTCGAGTCTGTCTCAAGAGGCGCGTCCCTATAAAGACAACAGAGTGTTGTCGTTCGTCGCTGGTTCACCACACCGCGTCTCTAAGGCACCGGGCGTAATCGTCATTGTGTCTACCCGACTGTGTAAGAAGAATTATTATAATATACAGTTGAGGAATATGGTACGTCTCGGTGAACGTTCGCATTTCCGGCGTCATGTGTCCCATCACTATTGACGGGCGCGTAGTACGCTTAGGTGTGCGTTTGTGTTAGTGTGTAAACACACTAAAATCGACAAACATCAAACAAACTAACTACTTACTCGTCAACTCGATTCTCGATACCGATGTATCGACGAATATCGAGGAAGGAGAGAGAGGTTGTTGTTCGTTGTTCGTTGTTTTTT
>SJJU01001146.1:0-68226 GCA_012932125.1 Conopomorpha cramerella | reverse complement strand
CTTTTCCTCCAACATTCATTATCAAGGAGTTATATACAAGAGCAATTATTATCCTGAAACCAATAACCATAACACATTAATGGTCTTCTTCACCGTCGATTTTGTGTTCTGTCAAAAATCACTCAAATCTTCAAATATCTACCTACTCGATTTTTATAGTTATGGCTAGGTTGAAAAAAAATTGCTTTAGCTTCTAGAAAAATGTGATTTTTGTTATTACCTAGGTACAGTCGGGAAATAAACTGGTCTATCACACTAAGGTTGAATCTCAGATGTACTTAAGTAGACATAAATTACCTTTTTAATTGCAAAGGCAGTGTCGTTAAAACTAATAGATCATTTTCTTAGCCGACGGTACCTACTTTTCAGTACTGGTTAAATATTACATTATTTATCGCTGGTGTTATAAAATAACAGCTCATTAAGTAATAATATTGTTTAAAAAGCTAGAGCTTTTTTTACTGTGGTATAATTTAACGAAATGTGTTTGCTTTCAAAAACTAGTAACTCACCATGTTAACTGTGAAAGTATAGTATTTTTTGCGATGTTAAAGTTAGATAACAAAGCTAGGGCTCCGTAAGATTTTTGCTCTGTTAAAGGTGTACTCTTCAATCTTTCTATAGTCTCTTCACTCAATGTATTTCCATTGTATTTAGCAATCTTCTTCATTTCGTCTAGGCATTGTTTCATCCTTCCTTCTTGCCACAACCACCTCGGCGATTCTATAAGTTTCCTAAATGAAAATGACTAATTACATATTAAAAATGTGTACATTATTGTTGTTTAAGAAGTAGAAATCTGCTTAATTGTATCATACTGGCTCAAAGGGTGAGGTATAAGGTAGGAAAAGTTCTGCCTATCCATATAGTTCTCTTTCAAAACAGATTAATATGTAGGTATGTAGTTATACCATCTCATCGACTTACCATGACATTATCATAAACGGCACCAGTCCCACAGTAGTTGTAATAATAAAGGGTTTCCAGCTCCTTAGCCACCAAAATATCAATGGCATTATGCATATGCTTAATGTACACGAATACGTCCTCCAGGCGTTCACCTTGTTTCTCCGTTCGACACTTGATATCTCTATAGATAGTACTGTAACACTTTGGATAACAGTCCATGCAGGACCGAAACTAATAACGCAACCAATCACGAAACAAACATAAGAATCACTAGCGACCACTACTATAAATCGTCCCGCAATTATCATGGCTAAAGCAATAGAATATGATACACGACGTCCATACCTGTAAAAAAAATGCATTCGAAATCATTATTTTATTCATCATTATCATTATCGATACATCTTAATATATAAAAATCCAGTGTCATGATGTTTGTTCCCAATGAACTCTTCACCAAAGCTACCGATATTCACAAAAGTTGGCATTTATATGTACTTAAATTCGTCCAATTTGAGAGATAGTATAGTAGAGGATAGTTTATATTTCGTGACATCCACTGCTGGGCACAGGCCACCCTGGATGTTAGGTATACTAATTTTATATTCATATTAAAAGTTAAGACAGGACAACGTCTGTCGAGTCCATACTACAAAACAAAGTCGCCTCCCGCTGTCTGTCTCTACGCAGTGGATTTTGATACAGTTTTCTTTAATAAATACAGTGGTTCTTGAGGAGTTTTGCACGCATATATCATACATTATATTAGTGAAGAACCACTGTTAATATAATAGTGCACAACAACGTTTTCCGGGTCAGCTAGATGGATAGTATAAAACAAAGTCGCGTCTATCACGCGTATGCTTAGATCTTTAAAAAACTAGGCAACAGATTTTGATGCAGTTTTCTTTAATAGGTAGAGTGATTCTTAACGAAGGTTTATACAATGTTTGGACATATTAAATAATATCAGGGAAACGCAAAACATCATTTTCAGGGTTAGCTAGTAGGTATAAAATAATGCTACAACAGATGCACATATGTTATGTACTCAAGCTTATTTACTTCAAGATATGCTCGGTGAAAGAGAGACTTGTCAGGAAACAAATAAGAGCTCTATCTATACCTACGCATGACAAGATTGTACAGTCGACCCAAAAAGGGGTCTATCAGTGTCATGATTTCGTGTGTAACTATACTATAATATAATAATGCTCAAAATGATATTCACAATGATTTCAACTTGATGGATCTTAGGCTATTTTTTAGGACAATCGTACCTTTCAGTAACTACATTGTTTAGAAGTGTACATTGAAGCAGAAAAGCGTGCATTTACCGATGCTTGCTTCTGTAAATCGAACCGATTACATGAAGTTTTGCTAGAGCTAAGTTCTTTCGGCTTTTTAGAAATCAAGATTCAAAGGTCAAAATTTTGCAAGGTTTTCATAGAGCTAGACTATGTAGAGTAAAGATATTATAAAGGTGCTTACACATCTCCGATTCTTCCTAATGCAACAGACATGATTGCTTCGGCTCCTTTAGAATATGCCATAGTATTTGCAACGTAAATTTCTTTATTACAAACCCATTTATTATCTGAGACAATGGTCGAATCGTACCACGTTTGATCAAATATGTAATCATCACATTCTGCAAATAAACATATATAATTAAGTAGATAGATTTGTAGGTGTTTACATACCTACTTGGATCCTATTGAAGTGCCTACAGCGGTAGTGGCAGCAAATATTATCAGTAAAACCTTTTATCTGGGTTTCAACTTACCTGGATAAAGTAATAATTAATCGTACAGTTCCTACGTTTCCACTGGCCAAATCTGTAGGTATATATTCCGTTTATTCCCAGTAATCCCTTAAACAGTTCCTCTCTGAAGGAAAGTTTACACATTTTTGTTTGAAAAAGGAACTGATAAAGTAACAAGTGGGAGTAAACCATAGTTTCCCAAACAAATTGTCTTTTGTTTTTTTAGCTTCGCTACATTATTCTTCTCTTTACAAAAGTTTCCCAATAATTCGTAGCAGTACATGTAATTTGTTAACATTATATGAATACACACCTTCAGTTTCGTTGTTCACCTCTGGGTTCTTAAATTTAAGGCATTCGCTAAACGTCAATTGCCCCGTGGTATCGGTAGATCTGCAAAAAAGGGAACTTGGTAGTCTTAGATTTCTTCTGTGTAAAATGCCTAAAATCTTCAGCATATTGGCAGGAGTAGCCAGGTATAGCAATTAAAAACATGACAAGAGAATTATATAAGTGTCTATGTCGTAAATTTTCATTTTGGAAAGAAATTATATCTTGTATAAAACTTTGTAGAAACTTTTTCTTTAAGGTTTATGAAAAAAGATTTCGATATCCCCAGTTGATTCCATAACAACATAGAAACTATCAGCTGTTTATGCATTTTGTGTTAATTTTTTTCTGTGTCTAAAATCTTCAACATATCGGCAGGAGTAGCCATGTATAGCAATTAACAATGTGACAAAATAATTGTATAAGTATCTAAGCGTGTAAATTTTCGTTTTGAAAACAAAATTATATCCTGTATAAAACTTTGTAGAAACGTTTTCTTTAAGGTTTATGAAAAAAGATTTCGATCTTCCCAGTTGATTCCATAACAACATAGAAACTATCAGCTGTTTGTGCATTTTGTGTTGAAGAGATCGATTTTTTTTTACTTTTCGGGTCATTGGCGCCTGTCTAAATGGTCTCGGTAGCGTACAGAAAAAGTAATCATTCTGTATATCGATTAGGTTGTTGTTAAAGTTACCAAGTTTGGCAAGAGCCAGGTTGGTGAACTCAGTTATGGTTAATTTCACGGACGAATGTTAAGAGTGGGTTAAGACTTAACTTATTTTACCTTGGAATATACATTGCTTTCCACGAATCTTCACTTTGATTTTTAATTTCTTTATCTGGTATTTTGCAGTGGTGCGGTATTGACGGTGATATCAAATAAACATTATAATAACACAAGATCCAGATTCCTACGAACACAACATTGTAAAGTATATCGAATCTCTTTTGAAATTTACCACTATCACCCACTTCCTTTAGAGCTAAGTCGTAAGGTGTTTCCATTATAATACACCAACGACCAATGACTTGAAAAGTCACAGATATTACTAAGTGATTCGTACACGAGACACTTTTAGAGATATAATGATGTTGGTATCATAATACAAATAACCAGGAACCTACTTACCTTGTTATGAGATGTACAAAGCTAACTAAGCATGATTAGATAGGTACATTATGTTTAGGTACATGAACCAATATTTATATAAATGAGGTACTTAACGGTACCTACTTACCCATTTAAGTAGGTATCTATAGACAATAAATTTTTCGTTTTTCCCTACACTTTTCGAAACGATTGGGTAATCTATAGGTACCTACTTGTTTAGGTTCCGGGTGCTGGAGGGATCTTATTTCAGTCATCACTCGTCACCCTGAAGCTTCATTGAACGGCTTGGAGAGAGGATAGGAGAAATAAGGCAACGCCGCAACTGAGGAAAGTTACGAGGTCCTCTCGGAGCAAAAAATCGACGACTCATCTCGCAGAAATATACACAGCAGAAGTGTCTAGGGATCAAGAACATTTTTAGCTCTAAAAAAAATCTAATTTTTTTTTAAATCAAATCTAATCTTCTGGATTGGTCTCCTACCTAATTCCCCATGCCTGTATCAATGACCTATCACCACATTTTGAATAAATTATGAATGAATTCAGTTTTTGTAAAATATATTCTTCATTGCAGTCTTCTAAAATGTACTTGATCCCTAGACACTTTTGATGTGTGTATATGAGGGCCCGGCTGACCGGATCCTCCACGCTTCTACATCTACCGACAGGACGAGATGAATGACAACATGGTATATCGGTTTATGCTGATCAGCCATCGTATCGGTCACTAGCCACTTCCCGCAGTGCAACTCCGAGCCATGCAGTGGAGATCACCATAGCTAAAAATCATAAAATGGCGTAGATAAAATAAAAATAAATATGCTTCACGCCTTTAAATCCCAAAGCGGCGTAGATGTAGGTATCTTATCTAGCAGCGCAGCGTCAAGGCACCACAGACGTTGGCCAAATTTCATAAGTAGGAATATTCTACAAAAACCTCGTTCGCGAAGTTATTTATTTTCAAAGTTACTTTTAGTGTAGCGGAAGTGTATCAACCGCTGCGCATTTATTATCTTTTTTATAGTTACGAGGTAGTTTGAAGCTGTACAAGCCACACGATAATAGATTCTTGTCGCACTATGGAACGAAATAATGTAATAAACGTAATGCGTGGCATGGAGTGGCGAAGTGAACGAACGATTATTTTATCTTTGTATTGTGTTATTATGGAACATTATCCACCAACACAAGACTACATTGGCTTAAATTTGGATAGTAAACTTTTTAGAAAAGCGCTAAGTAGTTCTTTATCGCTCTGTATATAAAAGTGTAATAAACGCAATGCGTGACAAGAAATGTCAAAGTGAACGAATGAGTGTTGCAGTATGAGAACGAGAGCGGACCAACAATAAAAAAATCTGATTTCGCTTTCGACTCATTCCCCCGCTTGCAAAAAGAAAGACTTGCCGCCTTGCAATTTCGGGGAGTGTTTTCGCGCCTCAATTTATTAATTTCACTTGAATTTCGAGCATTTATATGTAATTTCTCAAAATGGGAGCCTATTTATCAGAACCAGTTACTGAAAAAGTATCCAGTGATGAACATAGCGATAAATTTGAATGCGGTGCTAGCTCCATGCAAGGATGGCGTGTCAACCAAGAGGTATTCGAGACGTTGAAGATCATTCCTGATAGTTTCATCTTTGTATTTGGGCATTTAGGTCTTTTCGGTGTAATTTCAATGTGTAAACTGAAATATGAATGTTCGTAACTATAAAAAACAATTTTGTTGTATGTTTAGTGGCGGCGTACGTATAACCTCTAGATGAACCATAAAGACAAAATTGTACCGTATTTTACCTTAGCTTTGATAATTTTGCCCCGGGGTCAATCGTGCTGGCTGTAATGATTGAATAATATATCTCCTCCTATAAACATAACATTGTTTTAGATAGAGAAAGGAGCATTCAAACTTACTAAATTGTTTTACAGGATGCTCACAACACAATCTTGGATTATGATGTCAATACATCATTTTTTGCTGTGTATGATGGTCATGGTGGAGCAGAAGTGGCTACATACTGCTCACAGAAATTGCCCGATTACATCAAGAACACAGAAGCATATAAGTCTGGGAACTTAATCCAAGCCTTAGAGGATGCATTCTTGGGATTTGATGCAACCATATCTACCAAAGAAGTAATGGATATTCTGAAGGAACTTGCTGGTGAGTATCTTTTTGCTATAACTCATTTTTCAGTAAAGAAGATATCATAGATTAAGTATGTAGGTATGTAAGTATATAAATAAAATGTTCATTTGTCTATGCAGCACTTTTGTAAAGTTGAGAGAGGCAATGGGATAGCTCTTAAACCAAGTCATCACTCGTCTCCAAATTGAGTTAAGTTCTATGATATAAAGACCCAGGCATGTCTCATCTCGGCAATACCATTTTCCAAAATGAAATATTGCAGCTAATTGTATCACATGATGCTGCCACCCTCAACCTTGGCTCTTACATATAGACTGAGGGCCAATTACCATCTTAAGTGGTTGTCCTATCAAATGTTCTATAAACATAACTGGAATAGATGCTTTAGGATGCCTTTACCCATATCTGTGATATGGACGTCATGTGACTGATGATGGGACACACCCATCATCAGTCACATGACGTCCACTGCTCGAAGAGGGTCTCCCCAATTTTAATTTGGGGTAGATTGCAAATAATCGCCACACTTAGCAGGCGGGTTGATAATTGCACAAGTTGCAGTTGTGCTTTAACATTTATTATGTACAAGCTGTCCCCTGCAAACGTTTGTTTTTCCATGGGAAGTTGCCTTTGCACCTCGTGTATTGGTAGAAATACAACTTTTAAACCTTCCCTGGACTTCATGTGTAATTCAAGACTTTAATTAGCCAAATTGGTCCAGCCGTTCTCGAGTTTTAGCAAGACTAACAAACATCAATTCATTTTTATATAATAGAGATAACAAATAATGCATTAATTTCGACCAAATTTGATTACCATAAAACGGTTCTAGTAAGTTAATCTTAAAAGCTAGACATACTGCCACGGACATTTTTTTAGATCTTTCATACATATATCTTTGCTATTTTGAAACGTTTTCGCAGCGCACGCAACAGAAGCCCTCAAGGATGAAAATTTTGTCACATATTCCATTATTTCTTCGCTCCTAATAGTTGCAGAGTGATGTTATATAGCCTAAAGCCTTCCTCGATAAGTGGTCTATTCAACATGAAAATAATTTTTCAATTTGAACCAGTAGCTCCTGAGATTAGCGCATTCAAACAAACAAACTCTTCGGCTTTATAATATTAGTATAGATTCTATTTGCCATCACACTCTTGAACTTGAGTCACATTTAATTCTAATTTTGTTCTGGCAGATGATGGGGCACAAAGTATGTCATGCCAAAGCAATTGCTGCAAGTTTGTCTGTCTTCTATTGGGTGTATCTAAACAGAACATAACCAAATTCATCACGTGTGCTTTTACCACTTACTGATATTTAGATATATCTGTGGGATGTGTTTCATTGTAGTTTCTGCCCAGTCTGCTGTGTACCTTTTTGCGGACTATACCTAATAAGCAGGTAAATTACTTGCGTTATGTCTACACATCATTTCTCATTGTCGTTATGCCTTAGGGGCCTTATGACTAAACAATGTTTTTGACTGCATTGTTTATGGAGCACTTAGCTATAAACCTAGACCATGCACAGGCTACATTTTGTTATGTCTGAAATATCATCTAGGTATACAAAACTCCGTGTGGAAAAGCCGTGTGGTGACGGCGAATAGAATACATGTGTCACCTCCCCAGCCCAACTTTTCCCGTCATGGGGGTCGTAAGAAGCGACCGAGGGAGCTCTCCAGAGGACGGGCAGCAGCGCTCTCTGTGAGTTAAACCACAAGACCACTGCAATCGCCAACCTGCCTGCCAAGCGTGGCGATTACTGGCATTTCACCCCAAATGACGGATCTCATTTGGGGAGGCCCTTGTCCAGCAGTGGACGTTATGTGGCTGATGATGGATACAAAACTCCTTTTAGTTAGGTACTGGCAACTATGCTAGATACAGAAGGGAGCATAAAAAGTCAAAAAAGTGAAAATAACAGCCTAACAGCTCTTTATTTCATTAGAAACCCAATAAAAAAAGAACTGCTCCAAATACTTTATTATTTAACTCAATATTTTTCAATGATGAGGGCTGTGGTTTATTCAGATAAAGGATACTCCTGTTCTAGGGGCTGATGGAAAAAATATCAATTTTAATGATATGTGATAATATGATGTAGTCAGCTATGGGTGCATTGTCGGTACCAAAATCTAGACTGTTACCCAGTAATTCTACCAATAAGACACTGGAGTTTACTTTTCCCAAAAGACTTTTCTGATAAGAAGTTAACCCTAAGTATCTGTAGGGATATTTATGTATTAAGCCTATTTCTGCATAGACCAACATCAAAGTAGGTCTAATTAACATGATTTAATGTGGCTAAGGCATAATGTGAGTTAGTTTATCTGCATATTAGGTATAGTCCACAAAATGGTTGGCGAAAATGCTTGGCAATGTTGTGGTTTAACGAACAAAGAGTGCTGCTGCCTGTCCTCATGAAAAGTTGGTCTGAGGTGGTGATACATGAAGCCTATTGGCAATATAAAATCTTGGTAGAAATTTAAACTGTAGCTTCTTATATCAAGGTTATTAAGCCACTTTAGGACAATAGAAATCTCGACAGACAGAATGTGTCCTTTCATTAAAATTAATCGTCAATATCAATATTTCTTTTTTGAAAACAAAATAGGTGCCAAATTATAATATGTGTAATTTATAATATTGGTGCATTTATGACATAGGAGTCTGATATATTAAGACATAATTCATACTAAAGTGTGTGTAAAATGTTTTCTCAGGTGAATCTAATCAGGCTGCAGGTGAAAGCAATGAAGATTCAGAAGATGAAAATGTCAGTAATTTGTATAAGGAAGCCGGACTGCCTCTCCAGGTAATTAATTTTGCATGATAACTCTATACAATTAGAAAGTGGTAGACTTCACCATATTAAAAAAAAATCCTTGTTGACTATATTATAATTTTTTATGTTGTGAGGTTCCGTGTGTGATTGCCGGACTTCATCCAATGTTTTCTTTTTTTTCTGACTATTGGCTACAATGAGAGCAATTTTGCCACAGACAGGTAGGTATTGGTTAACATGTCTCTAATGTTTTCTATGACTAGAAACTTGCTCTGTTCTCCAATCAGTACTGGTTTTGTTGGCCTGTGACAAAGATATTGCCAAGTGTGAACGCATTTACACTTGCTCTGTGTTCACATGCTAATGCTCACAGTATTAGAGCAGCAACAAAATTCTTGTCTATTACAAGATGGCTATATTTTTCGTACCATACTTATGCGCGGACAACAACGCGATGAGCGAACGAGTTTGGAGCCCACTTTACATATGAAAAGTAGAATTTAACTTTTTTAAACGTCATCACATAAAAGGAGACTATTCAATATTTAATTTTTTCTACAGGAAGTACTTGCATCATATGAGAATAAACTGAGTGCTCTTCACCGAGCGCGGCTCGGCGACAAATCAACGCCTTTGTCTCCCTGCTTAAGGGCCAAGAAGAATGACCCCGAAGAAGCCGGTGGATCAGGTAATAATGAAGTAATACAAATTTACGAAGTATTGGAAACAATATATACACACTAAAATGTTGACGTATATTACACCAGTTGTCTTAGCGTAGATATGAACAGCTTTTGAGACTTTCACTAGACAGAGAGAGACTGCAGAGCAGTAGTATTCTAAGTTTACGCATTGATGGTGAGTGCAATAATCTTGAGGCTACATATTTAAGCTTATAGAAAAAAAAATTGTTTAATGACAGGGGAAATTATTTGAATGTAGCCATATTCAAATAATAATAAAAAAGTTTACAACAACACATGCATCACCTTCATCCCATGTAGCTAAAACACTTGTGTTACGGTATTCAGACAACGAAATATACTTACTTAAATACATTAATTTTTTCTTTTACGTATAAATAAATTTATTATTTAACATTTTTAAATTGTGTTACAGGTGCTGGTGCTTCTAGCTCTAGTTCGACATCGACATCAGCAGCGGGATCGAGCTCAGAGCCAGAGCCAGCATCGTCCAGCAAACAGCCATCATCAGCTGATGACACCGGTGGAGTGTCATCCACTAACTCCAATGACTGCAAGGAAACAAATGGCGAAGTAAGTTTTGACAAATGTTTATCACAATTATCAAACAAACTGTCAGATACAAATCTGATATGCTTGCCACATTGTCAAAGAGTTAACTTGAGGTGTAATCTCTGTTAGACTGAGTTACAAGAGCAGAGCGGTACTTAGATAACAATAGACAGCGTCTCGAGGTTAACTTTTCAAAGTGACATTTGAGAGAAGAGAAACGGTCTACTCTCAGTTAACTCTATGATTGCTTTACTGAATGTATGTACTTTAGTGACTCACTGTTTTATTACAATTTGTAATAGTAAAGATGTAAGCATAGATATTAGACAGCGGGAGGCGACTTTGTTTTATACTATATAGTGATTCCTAATCCAGATTATAATCTAGTTATAGCAAGCAATTACTAATTCTTTCTGGTAAGAAAGAAGTCAAAATATACATGTTACAAACATTTTCAAGAATTTTGTATAATACAGTGATTTTAGTTGGGTGAATTTAATATTAATAGCAAAACATTTGCAGCATAAATGCTTTTAATGATATTAATAAATTATTTCTCCAATTTAATTTGATTATACAGGTATCCACAAGTGAGCCAAGTGCTTCAGCAATGGAGGTAGACAAAGCTGCAACCACTGCACCAGACAGTTCAGAAGACAACTGCCTCCAACCACAGTCCAGTGGGAACCAGCAACCACCTAAGGCAGATTTATGTAACGGAGAAGTCACAGAGTCTAAGCCTGACGGTGAAGAAGGCATCACATCTTCAAACGGATCTGCTACACCAGCTAAAGGAAAAGCCAAAGGTTGGTTTCTTGTATAAATATTTCTACATCATAGCCAGTGAAAGCCCAGCAATTTCAACTGCTTGATGACGAAAACAGCAAGTATAGTATACATTTTATTTTCATTACTACAGACAAGTCACCAGTGTCAAGCAGTGAAAAGGCTACACCAGATCGCCCGAAAAAGGCTAAACTGCGCCGCGCCGCCGCCGCGGTGTACGAGTCCTTGCTGAAACAGGCAGGCGCTGATGACGACGACGACAGTGACTCCAACGATGAAACCTTCGAGGGCGGAGAGGTCCATTCATCGGACGAGGAGCAGGTTAATGGAGTCGACGGTGATGAGTCTTCGAATGACGGTAAGATACTATTTTATCAACATAAACTCTAAAGCAAGTAGGCTTACCCGTCTGCGGAGAACGGCCGGCACGCGAGAAGCAGACAGGGTTTGTCTTTGAATTCAACCTAAACTTTAATATTTTCTAATTCTTTGGTATTTTGTTTCTGTGAAAGTATTCTTAAAAAACTTTTTTTTTCATATTCAGAGGAAGATGAGGATGAAGAGGAAGACGAGTCTAGTGATGACGCGGGCGATGAGGAGGACATCATGATGAGCGAGGAACCGGGCAAGGACAGCGGCTGTACCGCTGTGGTCGCTCTCTTAAGAGGTACGTACACCCTATAATGGCATAGGAATTAATATACCCTGTACTGATAGGTGATGAACTCTAAATAATGAACATATCGATTTCAGGCAATGAGCTATACGTAGCTAACGCGGGCGACTCCCGCTGCATAATGTGCCGCGATGGCAAAGCCATTGATATGTCAATCGACCACAAGCCCGAAGACACACCCGAACTCGAGAGGATAAACAAGGCCGGCGGCAAAGTGTCTAGCGACGGTCGCATAAACGGGGGACTCAATCTTTCACGGGCTATCGGCGACCATTCCTACAAAGAAAACAAAGAACTAGGACCCAAAGAGCAGATGATCACCGCCTTACCTGACGTGAAAACGTTAACCATCGAACCAGAAAAAGACGAATTCATGGTGCTAGCCTGCGACGGTATTTGGAACTTCATGTCTAGTCAAGATGTCTGCGATTTCATCCGTCCTCGACTCGCTGAGGGCAGGGAAAAGCTGTCGCAAATCTGTGAAGAGGTAAATACTTAAAGCATTTGATAAATAGGTACTCCACACAATAGTACAATATATTTCCTAAATAATTTCTTGAAACGCAATGAGAGGTGTTCAATCGTGATAACGATTATTATGTTTTGTTGAATAGATGTTTGACCATTGCCTGGCGCCGAGTACGATGGGCGACGGCACGGGCTGCGACAACATGACGGCCATCATCGTGCGGTTCAAGCACGGCCGGCCGGTGGAGACGGTGGAGGCGGTGGAGGTGGCGGCGGTGGGCGAGGCGGCGCCGGGACAGAAGCGCGCCGCAGACGACGCGGAGCCCGCGGGCGACCAACAGACCACCAAGCGACAGAAGACGGACGACTCCTTGTCCAGCTCCGTCGTCACCTCCAGCGTGTAACCGGCCCGCCGAGGCGCGCCAACTTCCGGCCCCAAACACGCGAGAATTTGTGATATGTTCGGTAAAGACTTGTAATTTAGCGCTAGGGATGTACCCCTTATTGGGAACAGCGGAATTGCGTCTATAATTCCATTTTGTCGGTAATGTGAGTCGTTCATAGTTGATACGCATTTATGTTTTTGAATTGTCTCGTCGGCCGGGCGCTATGGAGGCTTATCTTACGGGCAAATGTTGCTAGTTTATGTAGACATTAAACGAAATTGTGTACTCTCATTGCGACCACTTAATTTATTCTGTCTATGTAGGTATCTTTGGTCGTTGTAGGTAGGGCCGTATTTTCCAGGTTTATTATTACTGTACAGTGAAGAGTGCATCATTAGTAAGACTAGATTATTTTTTTTCTCACGTTATTTACTCTTTATGTGCTCTTTACTGATATTATGTTTATGTAAGGTGAACTTAGTACATTGTATTGTAACCTCATGTTCTTTAAAAGTAGTGAGGTCGTGTCATCGTGTGACGAAACGTCTCATTGTGTAGCAGGTGTATCTTAGAACTGACTTGAAATGACCTAGATATAAGTTATGTTAACATAAGCAAAATTGGTGAAATGCTATGTGCACTTCATGGAGTTTCAATTATGACTTTAAAAACAAACTACCTAAAACATGTTAAATTTTCTTTATCAACATTTTTTTTTAATAAATTTTGACATTATGTTCATCATGTTTTGTTTATGAATGGTGATTTGTTTTTTTTTTCTTTCTTTTGTTTAAATAAGAATCGAGAAAATATTATAATCGCAAGTGTAAATGATAAGATTCTACGGTGTTGGTGTGTATTGGAATCAACAAATTCTACCCTGGCATTATGACTTTCTTTAGAATACAAATTATATTTTTGTAGTTTACACAATATTACGCCAATATTGATAACATTAAAACAATAGTTTGTTCTTTATTTCCATGTTATACCAGCAATCTTTACATAGTGTGTTAAAATGAAAGAAAATACATTTTTTACTGACTGAGTTTGGTGTTATAATTTCAGTTGTAATGCTGACACATTTGGGAGAGTCTTACCGTGTTATAATAAAAGGTGGACAGCAAAACAGCCATGGAAGCATACTATGGCTAGCGAAATATACTAATCCATCACAAACTTAGACCAAACACTTGACTTGCTATCGGTACTAAGAAATATGAAGCTAATAGCCATACGCTACAGTGGCGTGCACTGGCTTTACGACAAGGTAGGCAGTAATCCCCAAGGATTCACACCTATGTATAGGTAACTTGTCTTTACGAAATATAGGTACCTACATATCCACTCACCCACAAACCATAGGGCCTGCGTTAGAATATGTCATGTGTACAACAAAAAAGGATCTAGCAACTCCTATCATTAGGTGGGGTAACCAAAAATACTATGGTGGGCAGTGCCTTTTTGCCTATATGGTGTGCACGTCACTGATACGTCACATTACTTTTCACCGCCTTAATTCGGCATAAAATCAAATGTATACAAAGTGACTAGTAGACTTGCAATTCGAAACTGACGTTTAGAATAAAACAAGGTAACGATATGAAAAACATGCAGGAGATATTTATTAGAGTTGCAACGGATATCCGGCCGATTTTTCACTATCCGTTGCACGCAACACTAATATTTACCTTCTGTCCGTTTCGCCGTAGCAGTATATTGCAATGTACTTCTGGATCCAAAATGTCACTTTTACTACCAAAATGACAGTATGGATCCACAAATACTTTAAACTTCCATACATATTGCTTAGAAAGAGAAAGACTGAGGATGCTTCGCGACATGCATTGTCTATTTGTGTTTGGTCTGAGTTCTGAGTCAGAAATAGAGATGAGAGATGTGATGCCACAGATGCCTCCTTCAGTCATAAATCAATTTTCAAGTCAAGTCATACTTCAATCGTAAATCGTACCTTCAGATCCGTAGGTACTGCTACTTTTACTACCAATTTGACAGTTAAACTCCAGAAATATTCTGTTACCTCAGATCAAACCCAGGCAACTTAGAATCCAGCCCATGCCATACAAATAATCGGTTATTTTGTCAGACCTTTATTTAGTCTGCTCACTTTTTCAGGGATAGGTTTACTATAGTAGTAGATAGCTACTATAGTCGGTACACTGTCTAATCTCGATAATTTCCTTTATCGATACCGCGCACTTGAATACCGTTGAGTCGATTTCAATAGTAAACCCTCATAGCGCGTTTGCCATTCATTCGTTCACGGTTTGATTCATTCCTTCAATCGTTCATTTCAGTATCTATCTATAATTTTCTCTTTGTTTTGTTATCAAACCAAACAACTATAAATATCCCTACATTTAATTAATTAAGAATGTCTTATCTACTGTTTGCCACAAATATATAATAGTTATGCATCTATAGGAATAGTACAGTGATTTACTTCGGTGGTATATTATGTGACATTTTCATAATATTACCTTATTACCCACTATTTTGGCCAGAATGGAAGGTTTGACCCAAAACGAGAAAAGTATTTGGACTGGTTGGGAGGCTAAGTCCCCAAGGGAGGTTGTACGAGAAGCTGCAGCAAAGGGAACTCATATTAAGCTAGCTTTCAAGTACTTGCAGAATAAACACAATTGGAATGAGGAAACTGCCAAAGATTGGTTCTGTGCTGAGGTTGGTTCAAGTATTTTCTCTAATATAATTGGGTAGAACTGGTGCACTGTTCTAATATCTCTCTAAATCATTCTGTAAAATTATAATTATACTAAATAATTAACAAAGTATTGTCATAACTGCCTAAGCAATATGTTAACTGATTCCATTTGATTAGGTATTTATAAACTATGAGGGTTACCTACTTTCCCTCTAATCATAATTTACTTAACACATGAACCATCCAAAATTGTGTTTTCATGAACCATGTATTAGTAACTATATTGTATGTATGAAACATCAGTCTTGATATCTAAATGACCTATCCACCTCACCCAACAATAGTGCTGTAGATATCAAACTAACACAGTGATGGCTATCATTGGTAATTCAAGTTAGAGATTTTTGGGCAGCTTAAAGACATGTAAAATTTGAGTAACTGCCCGAAACCATCTTCTAAAGTTTGTCATAGTGGTTCAGAGGTCAGACATCCTCCATCCTGTTAATAGTCACACAAATGCAATCAAATAACCAAAAGAGGACCCCCATCATCCAGCACAAGGGGGTGGGCAACTTGGTTAAATGCTAGTCAGAATAAGTCTAGGTACTTTAGCCTGCTTTTGTGTCCCACTGCTGGGCAAAGGCCTCCCTCTGTTTCCTCCACTCCTCTCGATTTTGAGCCACCTGTTGCCACCCCGGTTCATATTTGTCTAGGTTGTCCCGCCATTACTTATATACTAGCTCTAGGATAACTTTTATCTCTGACCACAGTCAATTGACATGTAAAATGTCAATGAGACACTTTGTCTGCTGTTTACCACTATGACTGTTACATCCATTTGTAATTAGTAGTAAAAATCTACTCAATGGTTGTTTCAATATTGTGAGACAATATTGTGATGGACAATGGATGGTATGGAAAAAAACATTAATTTGCAGGTCAAGGCGTGGACTGTACAGCTACTCATGAGAAAGCAGATATTTAAAGTGTTGCACATACTAAATAAAGTGCAAATCAATGCAGCAGAACATCTAATGACTCTGGCGCAGGAAGCAACTTCAATCGACTATCGGGATTTTATATTGCAGCATTTAGAAAAAAATATCAGTACAATGAATGCTGAGGATATAGAAAAATGGAATGATTTCAAAAGTCACTGGGATTTGTTGAAATACTTAGAGAAGTCATTTGAAACTGACGGTATTTTTAAGCAAAATAAAGTTTTTGGTTTCAACAAAGAAAGGATAGTTGTTAATGAAACAGAAATTAAGGGGATGACAATTGAGAAAATAATCAAGTATCCTGATAGTTGGAAAAGTAAAATTGCTACAACTCTCTTCTTTGAATGTTTTGGTAAGTGCTATGAATCTGTACTAATCTTATAAATGCGAAAGTAACTTTGTCTGACTGTCTTGATTTCATGCCAAAAGTACCAAACCAATTTAAATAAAATGTGGTATACTAATTGTTTCGAGTCTGAGAATAGGTTACTTTTTATCCCTATCCTGGGGTGGGGGGGTCATGGGGGGTGGGGTCAGTTATGATGTGATCCACGATAACAGGCCTATAGGTGACTCAAACATACAAACTTATGTAATATGTTGGTATATCATCTTTAAAATATCTTAAGCTTAACAGAGCAGGTATATTTTGCTTGGGCTCTTATTTATTGCCATCATAACTGCATGAAATTGCGGGGTGTCCTCTAGTCAATAAATAAAAGCGAATCCTGGCTCCGGGATAAACCCTAGGCAGAAGAATATATAGTTTACTGTGTGAAAATTTGTTTCAGAATTTTCATTGCTGGCATTTTTATCATCTGAAGAGGTATGGGAGTTCCTGTTGGAACAAAACAAGGCAATGATTTTAGTGAGGTGGATCAACATCCAGCTTTCGGAAGTGGTTCGCGACATGAACGCCAGATACAACTTCTTTAACAACGAAGGATTCGCAAAGAAACTGATACATGTCGATACAAAAGTATCAAATTCAGAAATCATTAAAAACCTCGACGATGTCTTCCGCAAATGGTCTATAACAGATGAAATGATTGCTCAAGTAAGCAGTAGCAACTGTTTCGCCTATACCAAAATGTGCATCTACGATACCCTCTGCTCCTATGGTATTGTCAATCAAGATGAACAGACCAACTTGTATGCAATAATATCGAGACTAGCACGGACGCAAAACCTTAAGCTAATAGACGACATTTTCACGGAAACCTGCTCGACTATGAGCAAAAGGGACTTCTATATAGGTCTCGCAAAGTATTGCGTCAAAAATAAGTTGTATAAAACACTAACGCTGTGTGTCGATCGTGACAATTTGGGCAGCAACTTTGAAGATATTGAGCTGGAGGCGAGGGAGTGTATAGAGTTGTGGTTGTCGTTCAAGCACATTGAATTCATAGCTGACAAACAGAGCCACGTCGTGCCCGTGTACAAGACCTGCGAACAAATAGCTAGAGATGACATCGATAATTACATCAACTCCAACCCATACTTAGTTGTCGGTATGGTTCTTCTGGAGGACAACGCGAAACTTTTCGACATTTTTTCCAACGACGAATTCTTACAATTCAAAGATTTCAAATTGCCAAATAGAGGGTATACTGATAAACTTCCACATATTCACAACGTGTATAAGATGCTCAGCAAACCTAGCATAAGGTCAAATGTCAGGGACATCAGCGTCTACCAATTGTTATCCGACTATCGGGGTTTGGATATATCGAAAATATTCGAATTTCAGTTATTGAATCAGAACGGTAGCAGCGGTGGCAGCGAGAAGTCCGATCGCCGCAGTCTGGGCAGCCTCATGTCTAGTAATTCAGATATAGAGCCCGGCAACATTCTCCCGCAAAGAGTTATAGAGATGCCTCACTTCGCCAATGAGAAGTTGATGAAGAGGTATGGATATGTGGCCAAGTTGAACCACATATACTACCTCCGTCAGAACCGGCCATGTAACGCGAGCCAGTCGTTCGTGGCGCAGCAGTACCAGATGTACAATCGTCTGCAGGAGAAGAGTATCAAGAGTGCATGTTGTGAGGCGCACGCTCTTGCGCTGCAGAACTGGAGCGACTCCTCCATGACCGCTTGCGCTGTATCATTCGTGGCTATGATTGGCTGCAACGCCACTCGCTGCCGCGTCCACATGTCCGCCGCTAAGATGATGAAGCGGTACATGATCGACGCGAAGAGCATGTCCGAAGACGCAGCACATAAACTAGTCAGCGATTACATGTCGAAGCTTCTGCACGGTAGCGACTTGGCAGCGCGAGAAATATTGCATTATCTCGAGGAGATAACGATGTGGAAGATAAGAGAGACGTGCTGTGTGGATGGAAAACTGGACATGGCAGCGGTATTGTACGAGTCGCAGCCGATGGTGAAGTTCGCGGTGCTGCACAACTTACCGATGCCGGAGGTTGTTTTGAAGGACTTCATCCGTACGAACGCATGGTTCAACTTCTTGGTGTTTGCCGACGTGTTCCGGTACCCTTTATGTCAGATGCTGCAGCTGACGCAGTGCTTTGAGAACAAGTGTTACGCGGAGCACATGAAGCACATCATGATGTTCCGTAACGTGGACGACGCGATGGACAAGGACAAGCTGACGCCGGGCGCGGCCGGCACGCGCCGCATGTCCAGACTCAATTCCGTTGAAGCCGTAAGTTAGCTTTATGTTCAATATTATTAATACAAAATAGGAAGTTGGTCGATAAGTATAGATAGAAACTGGGAAACGAGGACCCCTACCTGCTAATTTAGAATCTCAATTATGCCCATAGCAAAAAAGGGTGGGCAGCTTTGGTCTAGACCAGGCAATGGGGAAGTAGTATGTTTCGTATATCTCTATACTCTATCGATATACTACCGACTATATAATATCGACGATATAATATCGACTGTAGCGACGGGTACCCTACCCGTCGCTACTTCTTTACATTTCTTATACGTATATGATTATTTTTTATTGTTTGTAATGGACTTCTTTGGACTCGATTCTGTCCCACTTTACCTTACATCACTATTATTGAACGTTTGTCGCCGGCAGGCAGGCATGTAAATATGACATTGATCATGTTAATACATTGTTTTTTCTGTCTATTGTTTACATTTCATCCATTAGTAAACTTACAGAAGTAATCAACCCATCAAACTTATTTGTGACAATTTGACATTTGTTCCTCAGTGACATGGATGCCACTACTATGTAGTTTCTGTGTCGATTGTCAATCATACAGATTTTTTACGACTGACTTCTATAATATTGATTTAAGTTGTTGTTTCGGTCAAAGAAGGTTTCATTCAGGATCGACATAGAGCGTATAGCGTAGCGTCATCTTTTGAGAAAATAGCAAACTAATTCAAATGAAAATTCCTCATTCCAATATTTCCCTAAAACATCTCATCTTTTACATAACTATGCGATAAACGAAATGATATACAATAAATAACAAAATGTTAGAGTCCACGAGCGTCTGTGGTCCAGTTGGTCGGATCCTTGACTTGTAACCGGGAGGTCCCGGTTTCCAGTCCGGCTACTGGACGTGTACCAATGGGACTCTTTTTCAGAGCCTATGTACGCAACGCAACGCTCGTACGGTGAAGGACAACATCGTGATGAAACCCGCACTCTACAAGGTGTGTGAACCCTATAACGGCGATGGGCTCACCCCCTGTCACGTTGGGTTAAATACGCTTGGTGAACCGTGGGTATTAGCTTTAGCAAGTGCCTCTGCCTACCCCGCTTGGGATTAAAGGCGTAAAAGTGTATTTATTTTTTTATTTTATTTTTTAGAGTCCAACTCCGTCGTGGTGCCAATCGTTCGAGTTCCCGGAGAGCGGAGGCGCGTGCCGCGAGCTGTGGGAGGCGGCGGCGGCGTGCCACGGGCCCGAGGACCCGCCCGCCGCGCTCGTGCGCGCCGCCGGCCTCTACGGCGAGCCCCTACTGCCACTGCTCGCTACTTGCTATGAGGTATGCTCCTTAGCTTTCACTCTTCCGATGATCAATTTTGTAGTCGTGATTTTGAAATTTGTTGTGAAGACCGGTCTTAAATAATCTCGGGAGATATCAATGTCAATATCGGCCTTCAGGTTACTAGTTGAGAACTCATAGCATGAATAAACCTCAATCTCCACATTCCATTGTCGGTACCTACGGCATGCGCACAAGAAAGGCAGCTGATGCATTCTATTTATGTCCTAATCAGATCAGAAAGCAATGGAATGGCATGTACAATACATTTATCGTTACTCTTATGTATTATATTATATATATAACCTGTACCTGTATAATACATACGCATCAATCCATCAAACATTGAAACGCACATAAAAACACTATGTTCTAGCCAAACGCAGTGGGTGTACTGTGGGCTTATTGGGTACTGTCGAGCCTCGGGTCGTCAGTCCCGCGGGAGTTGCGCGACAGCCTGCAGTGGGACATCAGCCAGCAGCGGCCGACCGACGACGAGCTGCGCACGGTGGCTGAACTGTGTCTCACCGCGCGACGCGTGCGGACTCTCCACGAGTCCGTCATTGTCTTCTTCCCTGTGAGTTCTTTGATGTTTACTAATGTTGTATAGATATCCTACTAATGTTATTTTTGTAGACGTTTAAAAAAACACTGCCATGACACCTTCGAAGTGGAAGTAACTTTAATGTATATAATGTTATTATTGTAACGTTTGATAGACTTTTATAGAATATACTAGCAAACACGGCGAACTCCGTTTCGCCGCCAGATGGCTTCGTTTCGTTTTCCCGCTTTTCTGTTGAATTTTTTCCTGGATTTTCTTTGCTATAAACCTCACGGAGCCCGAGACCTTTCCAACGAATGCAAAAACGTGGAAATCGGTTCGTGCGTTCTGGAGTTATAGCGTCAGGGAGGAAAACCCGACTTATTTTTATATACTAGTAGATATTAAATTAATTTGGACTGTATTGATCTTTCTTTGAGTTGTCGTGCTATTTAACTTGACAATCGGCAAAAAAAATATAGTTTTGAGTCGGTTTGTCTACGGCCATTATCAAATATCTTCTGCCATTTTTCTATTTATTTTCGGACGTACATGTCATAATATGTTATTATATTTATCGCCTTGCACAACCCAGGAATCTCCTCTAACAATGCTGACGGCGTTCCTATGCCGTTGCACATGGCAGAAGGTGTTTGACTCGGACACTCAGCGCCAGCTCGCCGGCTTCACGCAGCACTGCCAGCGCAAGTACAGCGGCGAGCAGACACTGCCGTGGCTTATGTCTAAACAGGTGAGTAAACTTGGAACATGATGTGCCTACCGGGCAATGGCGCACGATAACAATGGGGAATTTTCTTCGACGTTCCGAACAAAGTTTGACAGTAATGACAGTTCTCCGCCCAAAATCTGTCAGAAAATCGTCAATGAAAATTTCCCCATTGAAATTCTATGTCGGTGGGAAATTGTGAAAACAATGGCGCTAGTGGCGATTGTGTCAAAATAACATGATAGAATATGTTTAGATTCTAAGGGCTAGATTTATAAAGCGAACTCGTGAGTGTTTGGCAAAATTTTCCTTATAACTTACAGTTCATTAGCGCTTTTGAATATACGTATATACTTGACCACAAAATGTTCCTTATAACTTACAGTTCATTAGCGCTTTAGAATATATTATACTTGACCATGTGCCTTTGGCTTTGGTATTAAAAGGCGTAAAGTGTGTGTGTATACTTGACCTGATATTTTGTATTTCTTGCTCGTTCTTTGGTGACTTACTAAATGAGTGAAATACTATAAAGTCCAGGCCCTTATTTCCCTATTTTTCTACCCCATTAACTGATGATTGATTGGCCGGTGGCGGATGGTTTGGAATGCGGTATTAAATTGATTGTGATAAGAAATCAGAGGCTTTTATGAGGCGTGAAGTGCCAAACGATAAAGAATTGAATTAGACCCACGTTTTCTTTTCATTTACCACATTTGTCAGAGAGACACTTGATGCCTACGTGGACATTTTTGCTAAAATGATTACCTACATAAATAGTTTTTTCTTTTCTTTCGAGTCATCATTTTAGGATTTTAAAGCAATTTTTTCTTTGTCTCATTCCAACAGAGTCTCCAAGCCTTGGCTGTGTCGCTTGTGAAGATAGCTCTGAGTCAGAGCTTCGACAGCGCCCTACATCAGCGGGAGTTCCTAAAGTGCCTCGTCGATGCACAATTCGGGAAGGATTTCGCTGGTAAGTAATTCGTAAATAGAAGTAGGCCTGTTACCTTGGCCCTGAAGAATGTCCTCTGGGTGCCCAGGACCCACCCAGCACCAGGGATAAATGAAGGCTATCGGGGGGTTTTTAGTCAGTAAAAGTCTGACACTACCCCGTCGCCGTCCCCACAGCGGCGGGGAGGTCAGTCCATGAGGATTTCCCCCTCGTAAAAAAAAAAAAAAAAAGGCCTGTTACCTTATATTATGCAATAATCACATTAACATTACCCCCCATTAAGCAACATTCAAATTTTAAACAGCATAATTTTTAGCCGTGCGGCTAGTCGCTTCACTTACGTCGAACACTATACTGGTAATTTGACAGCAATCATTCAAAAGTTAAACAATTCACAGCGTCGTCTCCGGACTTCGAGATGATATACAGAATCCTTCAAATCTCCATGGAGACATCGACAGCGGTGAATGTGGCCAAAATGTTGCAAGACGACGCCCAGCAGTACCTCGCGCAGTGCGTCTGCGCTTACACCAACAACAAAAACTATGACGTCGCCTTGAAAATAGCCGAACTCGCCGGACTACCCGTCGATGACATCCTCATAGCGGAGTGGAATCACAAACATTACTTACTCCTTATCAACGAAGACGGCATTCTAAAGGACAAAGACTGGACCACTTTCATCGCCCAATGCAGTGAAGCCTTCAAAAAAGCATCAGTATCATTCGAAGAAGCCGTAAAGTTTTTTACTGTCCACATAAAAGAAATCAAAGACCCCGTGCAGAATTTCTATTCCTATAGAGTCATACTAAGCTGGTTCGACGAGAACAGACAGTTTGGAAGTCAGCGCGAAGAGATGGAGCTCGCGATGTGGGACGCTTATTTCCGTAGCGATCCAGAAGACGTATTCCTGAATAGCTACAACAAAACTTTGCGCTTTATTCTCAATGGACAGAAGGATCAGAGTCAAATAAAGTCCTGTGATGGGGACAAACCATTCTCTATGCTGCTAAGCGAAATCGAAATTGAGTCTGATGTGGCGAATATCGAGAACACCATAGTTCTGGAGGAGCCCGAATCGATAGAGGCTTGGAGGAGGGCGTTGCATCATCTGTTAGAGCTGAAGCTGATGACGGAAGCGTTTCGCCTCTACACACTGTACGAGGTGCCGTCTGAATACAGGTACAGGCTGCCGGCGTGCCCCGTGCAGATCGTGAGGACTTGTCTGAAGCTAGCAGAGAGAACGTGTTCTCCGTACGAATTGCCACAAGAACTGAGACTGGTGATTTCTGCGCCCGCCATGCACAGTAGACTTTCATGTGAGTATTACGTCATTTTTTTACAACATTACCTAAGAGCGCTACGCATGGTTATGTAATATAATCCTATTGTGCAACCCGTAAGGTACATTAGACTCTACTTAAAGAATAGTATATTGTTAACTATGGCCTAAAGTCTCATGTTTTAATAGTACTTATATTTGTATATACTTGATCAACTAAAATAACCAACGCTACAGTTTTTGTAGTAAGGCAGGTTACCAGTTCAACTATTGTTTTCATTGAAATAAGTCAACCGTTACTTTAACTGGTGTTGTTCTTTCAGTATCAGAAACGTCCGACGCTAGTTTTGAAGAGCTAGTTGTTATCCAGGAGAAGCAAGACAACTTACCAGAAGGGACGAGCCAACTGGCGGCCCGGGAGGACGCCGACCGCCTGTCAGCACTCGAGGCCCTTGCTGCAAGAAGTGCACTCAGCGTTGCCAAACAAGTAGCCAATTTCTTCCGCATATCACTAAGAATAGGCTGGACTTACGCCTCCATATTGAAGTACCAGAATAACCCAATGGACTTCATCAACTTCGTGAGCGGGCGAATAAGGATGCCGCTGGCGAATTTGGTGTTCAGAACTTTCAACATATCTTCAAAACAGGTTCGTTCATTGAGTCAAGTATTGTTTTCATTATCAACATAAGCCATTCCAAAATCTAGAATGGGCTTGTAACCTTTGCGTGCATAATAATATATTGCCTTAAGATACATATGTATTTTTTATGTAATGTCTGTTCAAACATCGAATTAACACTATATCACTTACCAGGTGGCAGAGTATCTGTGCAACGAAATGGTCTCAGCTATTATTTCGCCTCATCTAGTCAAAACGTCGTCATTCCGTCAAAAGGAGCACTTCCAATACACTCTGTGGGGCTACGCGCTCAATTCCGACATGGAGATGTTCCTTAACATGCGTCCAGACGCCTGCACGCATATTGGCCGTCTTATACTTGATCATTTGATGGCCTTCAGAAAAATATACAAGTCAACCATATCATCCAAGATGGCGGACGACGATTTCGACGACAATCTCGATGTTGACACATTGATTGACGAGGAGTATCAAACGGTTGATGAATCCGAGGTGGAGTCGTTAACGAACAAGTCAACGACCACGGAGGGGACTGTGATGTCTGGGGAATCGGAAACTACGACCTTCTCTGTATCGACCGTGTATAGCATTGGTAACAAATTGTCACGGGAGTCTCGAAGGAATCTGTTCGATATTATTAGTAAGACCAACTTACATATACCATATGAAGTGAAGGCGAACGTCAGGCGGTTCACTAAAGGCGCCAAATTGACATGTAAACAGGTTAGTGACATTTGAATGCACCTTCGTATTTCTTTCAAGAAAACTTAAATATTCTAACAATGTGTCCAATTTTCAGGTAAACATAATATCGATCGAGCTTCTTGTACTAGCTCACGAGTGTTTCTCGTGCGCGTGTGACACAGAGGGCGTTGCGGTCGTGTTGCGTTCAGCTCAGGCTCTGACGTCACAACTCCTTGCCGCGAGGTCCTGGAGGCTCATGGTGAGACTCCTCACAGGTCTCGGCCGTTACACAGAAATGGCCTACGTCTTCCAAACACTAAGAGATAATCACCAGTTCGAATACCTTCTCGGACAGTTCGACTATATGCTGGGACAGCAGCAAGAGAAAATCATAGAATTCAAGCAGGGCTTACTTGATTTCCTGAAAAACCACTGCCCCGGCGACACGGAAACCTACATTATGGTGGCACTTCACTTCAACATGCATCCTGAAGCGGCAGACATCAAGAAAAAGCAAGCTCTGGATTTGATAAACGATTTGGAGAAACTGGCTATTGACGCCGCGAAAGCAACTTCAAAGAGACCATTCAAGATGCCCGAATGGTTGTTAATACATGACAATTCGAGTACCAAGTCTATATTAGAGACAGCGTTGAACCACTGCACTGATGCGGCCGAGTTGTACCTACAAGGAGGCTGTATGGGTTTCGCGGGAGAAATGGCCGACTTGGCTCAACAGATCGCACTGCAGATGTCGCTACTAAACGCTTCGCCGACTAGACTTATCTTGAATAGAAGTACAGGGCAGATGTATGAACTCGTCAGCGGATATTTGAGGTTAGTATTATTTTCTTTAGCCTATACGCTATGTGCATAGCTGTTTACAAAAGACCTGATAAGATCATTAATACATTGTATATCATTTGTAACTTCTACTGTGACCATCACATGACGTCAACTGCTGGACGAGGGCCTCCTCCATTGATTTCCATGATCTTTGGGGGGAAATGCCAATAATCGTCACGCTTGGCAGGCGGCTTGGCTATAGGTCTCAACTCCACAGAGTGCTGCTATCCTTCCTCTGGAGATCTCCCTCGGTCACCTCGCAAAGACTCTATGATGACCAGAGCAATGTGAATACTAGAACCCAGCAGATATGGTTCCCGGATTGTATTGTAAAATTGATTACGCTTTAAGAATCCGATGGGTAAACATTGTAATGCTGAATTATTTACTTCCTCAGCTTCATGGAAGGTCTGATACTATTGGTGGGCCGCGACCGGGCTCAATGGCGGGAGTTGGCGTATCGGCGTGCGCTCACCAACGACCAGGCGTACCTGAGGGACATGGCTACCTACCGTCCGGACGTCGCCCAGGATGTGTTGTTAAGGTGAGTATTTGATTACAGATGGCGACACTTTGCACTTCAGTGTTAAAATGTTTCCCCTTGGAACAAGAATGATCGCGTAAATTCAACCTAATGCAACAAAAATGAATCTGGACATTATTTTTAGATATTACTAGTTGTCTCGGAAAACGTTTGTTTTGTCATAGGAAGACGCCTGTGTACCCCGTGTTTTGGAAGAATCATTTTAAACCTTCCCTGGACTTGTAATTTAATACCAAACTTAGCCAAATCAGTCCAGCCGTTTTAGAGTTTTAGCGAGACTAACGAACATCAATTCATTTTTATATATATACATTATTGCTTCACTTGGAAACTGCAGGAAAAATATCTCTTTTCCCTTCTCTCCATATACTGCAACTTCGAGCAGTCGTCCACCAGGATTGTTATTTTTGCGTTCGTTAATGGTTTTTTTTACCGCAGTCACATAACATTTGTATATGACGTACGGTAGGCTAAGAAAGTGGTCTTATCAGCGTTGATGACACTTCCTGTGTTACTAAATGACTATTATAGTATTAGAAGAGTTGTAATGTTGTTAGTAGAAAATGAACCTACATGTTATTAGACATGGCCGACTGTACAGAATCACATCGTTGCTACTTTAAAATAATAATTGCTAATAATATATTGCAGATATAAAGAAGAGAAGAAGACAACAGCGGTGACGCAGGCCGCCATAACTGAACTAAGAAGTCTCTGCAGATGATACATCGACATTAATTCACTTTTTTGTGGTTTTTACAACATAGTCTGTTCTCGTTTTCCTTTACAAATGCCTTTATAATATACAAATATAACAATAGCAATATATAAAGTTAATTTTATAATGCGGTGGGAAAACTGAGGAAACAGTGGCGCTAGTGTATAACGAAGGAACGCTGATTGTTATTGAGGAAACAATTAGATATTAACAAGTTATATACCAACTCAGGCTATTGTTTATACTCGCCGATTTTTCTCACTTTACTACCTCATGAAGATCTCGAAACACAATCTTCTTGTTAATCTAACCAAAGAATTATTTGAGATTAATTTCTCTTTCTATGCTTCCAATAAAATTATTATTTAGCATGGTAGTCATTGTAAGTATATTATTTTGTTTATTTGAATAAAATTGTTTAATATTGTTATTATTCAAACATATATTTAAAATTAAATCATTATTTCTATTGTAGGTTACTGTGATATTATAATGTTTTATCGACTGAATAGATGTTTCATGTATTTTTTTATAACAAGATTTTTAAATAAATAGTCATGTTTAAAGTGCAAAATATTTTTTGTTTTATTTTATTCTGTATTTAATTTTATGAAAAAAAATCACCTCTTCATATAAAGCGGCAGTCAGCTGATCCACAAGGAACATACACATACAAAGATGTGCATGTTCCTTGTGAAAAGTTGTTTAGTCTCATATGCGCAAGAGGGACTTCTCAAGTGTCGCCAAATTTTTGAAATAACGTTGTTAGCATAGTGTCTGTGGTCCAACGGTCATCCCACCGCTATCGGGAACAACGGCGGAGGTATGTGGGACTCTCAACACGCGACCACTCGCACGTTATTGCCGGGCCCCGGAATAACCTGAGCCACTACCTTCAAGGGTGGACATATTGCGGTCCGCGGCTTAAAATGCTTGCTTGCTATTTTTATAATATTTTTGCGGCTCACCCAATGTTTAGTTATTTTTATTGGCTCTGGGTCCAATCTAGTTTGTACACCCCTGCTCTAGACCCTCACGGACCACCTCCGGGATGAGGGGTGGTCAACGCACAGGCGTGCGGTGACTGAATATCGAGACTAGGATTTGTACAAATTAGGTAACGTCATTATTATCATCATCCTCCACATGGCGTCGATTGCTGTAAGAGGTCTTCCCCCAACGATTTCGCCACGCTTGGCAGGCAGGTTGGTGATCGCAGTGGTGTATTTTTTTTAGACGGGCAGCATGGACTGTCAGGACATCTGCTTCTAGGACGACGGTCGAGGGTTCGAGGATGAAATGAGGCATTTGTTGTGTGCGTCTGGTGTTTTATTTATCTAGGTATGTACATACATACTACTTACATAAGTATATCATCAGTCTCTGGCACCCATAGTACAGGGTATGCTGGTTTGGGGTCAGGTGACCGTGTTTAAAAATGTCCGGCATATATTTTTTTTTGTATAGTACTCTTGGTCGTCCCGCCGCGACCTCCACGACGTGAAACATAGGGTTGGGGTGGTGACACAATTAAGTAACAACCATGTCAAAAAGGAAACACGAAACTTCATGTACTTAATTATGTATATTTTATTATAAATTAACACAAACCCAAAAACAGGAGATTTGGCTACATTCATTACAAAGTGAGAAACATGAGCCCTAATTTAGGGTACAAAATGGGACCTGGTCCTGCCAATACTTGAGAAGTATTGTGTAAAATTATGTAGCTATATGAGATTAAAGGCTGTCACAGACGTAGTTATAATATATATTAATATGCAAAAAACCACATAATATAACACTTTAGATATTATAACAGCTATAATATTTCTGTGACGTCAAGAAAATATGTCTAAATATTGGTATATTAATATATATTATACCTACATCTATGAGGGCCTTTATAAGTAATTTCAATTTATATTTTATGATAGTAAGTAGAAATATACAATTTTAAAAGTATTACGAAATAAAGTTTTAATATTAATTATATTTTACTGAGCCACTCTATGGGTACTAATAACATTTAAAAAAATAGTTTTATATTTCTTAGGTACATGTTGGATTTTATTTTTGAGCCGATGCATTGGAATTAGAGTTCTTTCCCGTTAAATATAGGAGCAAATTTTTTTTGCGATCAAAAGTAGGTATAGCCAAGAAAAAGAACTTAATTTTTCTTTGCTTTGGTTCTAAACACATTCTCGTAAATATTTAGGTAGTATTTACTTAATCTAAATGCACCGCCTCAAAAATCTAATCAATACCTATCTATATAAATTTATTGGTCGCATTTTTGTCGAGCTACATTACAATGATTTTTGATTTTCAAAGATTTTCGTTTTTATAAAAATATTTAAGTGAGAGGTATTTTTATTTTTGCTCTTGCTAAATGTACAACACAAAGATACTGATTCTAAAAATAATAAATAAGTAGATATATTAAGTACATATTTTTAAAACAGAACATTGACGTAGTTTGCATGTAAAATGTGTCATGTTAAAATCGTGTGTGAATATGAAAACGTGTGAGCCTACACTAGGTATACAAGATGAATTGGAATTATCCTTAAAGTATTACCCTTTTTATAGCAAACAGCGCCCCTAGCTCACAGCGCTTCAAGAAAGAAGTGACAAGAGATATAAAGCGCTGCGATTTATTGAAACAAACTAAGTCGACCTAGCGTGACATAAAAGCCAATCACAGTTTGAGTTTGTTCTATCTTGTGTCTTTCTTGACGCGCCTCCATTTCAGCGGGATTCAATACTCCCGGATGAAACAACTGCTGATCGAGTTTGTATAGAGAGGTCGATTTTTTCGTTTCTGAACATTAAACATAAGTAGGTAATGTTCATTGTTCAGCAATTTTTTTAAACATAGGTAAGTAGATAATGTTCAATTTTACAACAAACTCGATCAGCTGAAGGTTTTCTATGAAGGGGCCAAATTTATTTTTCATACCGAAGTATTGAATTCTGCTGCAATGGTGTGTAGAGTCTACAGAAACTTCAACTTCAAAGGGTATTTCCGGATCACTGTGTATATTGTATGTAGCGATGTTACGTAATACGGGCCAGTTATCTACTGAGTTTCCAATCGAGTTGAATGCAATAATGGAATGTATTTTCGTGCGTAAATTCCCAATATTTTTATCTAGTAGGATTTTGTTTAGTACCTCATGTAGACTGTCGACTGTGTTGTAAAGACGGTATTCTAATGCAGCTGAAGCGGAGGTCTGAAATCATTCCTAAAGAAAAAATACAAACCAGTCGTTCTCAGATCTAGATGCGCATCAAGAAAGACTTAGGCAGACATTAGACGATACGTCTTGATCTCAGTTTTACCACAGTCATGATTGTGATTGACGGATTTCCTATCGTCTAATATAGTGAATGATGTTGCCACGCCTCACGTTTATTGTACTTAGGTAACAATCCTTTAAGTTTGTTAAGATAAACATTGAAACAGAATGCTATCCGCCACAGGCTTCGTCAAGATGATGTTTGAATTAGTATTACTTAGTAGTCATTCCATAAATCATGACTGATGGAATTGAATGACGCTTCATGAGCGTCTAATGTCTGCCTTACATAAAACAAACACGCACTGTGGTTGACTGTTATGTCACGTTTTGTGCGACTTGGCTTGTTTCTACAAATCGCAGCGCGTTAATATCTAATCAATTCTTTCTTAGAGCGTTCTGTGCTAGTGGAGCGGCAGTCAACCGCAAGCAAACGCTGCACGTTACGTCGACATCTCGCTTCGTAATTATCACCATTTCGGTAAGATTCTGTAGCTACGATTTCTGATGAAACAAAATTATAAATAAATACTCCGAAACTTTAACAAAAATGTAATAAAGTAAAAAAATCTAAATAATTTCTTAAAAAATATGTTTTACATTTTAAAGTTACACCTACTAGCTATTTGAAAAGACATACCTAGGTACCTAACACGCGCATTGTGATTACAATGCTAGGTATGGTAGGTAATGTTTAATTGACTCCGGTAACTAGAGTTCTATTCTAATTATTGTACTTGGTAGTGTTCAAGTCTACTATGATACATAAACTATTATTTGCCTTATTGTTGTGGCCCTTTCTATGTATTTCGCAAGTACGTAGCTTTTTTAATGTTGTCACTAATACATTGAGCAAAAGAGATAATCATTGAAAGTGTGCAATATTTTTCTATGTATAGATTATGAGTGGGCACTATTTTATATACTTTATCATATCTGTGTTAGGTAAAGTCAAGGAAGGTGGTTCTCATAGGTAATTCCTTACACTCCTTATTTTAGCACATTTGCGTCACCGTTCACGGTGACACTGTCCTTCCCCCTCCCCCTGCTCTCCGCGCGATAACTAAGGCGCGGTCAAGCCGTTGCGGTCAACCTATAATTAGGGAGCCGGTTATACGGGAAAGAGTTAGCAAGTGAAGAGTACTTTTCATATATAACTAATTTCCATGTCCTTACTGAATAGATAATATTAATGTGCCCATATCAATTTGAAGCTGAACCATGCATTAATACACATTAAAAACAAATCTATAATAAGTAGTAGGATATCGTTCAGAAGTTTCTGACTCTACGTAACACAGGTGATTTACAATGGGGAATTTCCCATGTCAGATTTCGGTTCCTTCTTCTGTCATAAATGTCACACTATACAAATTATGACGTAAGTGGCAGATACAACGTAAATCTGACAAACAAACGTCAATTTAAATTCCCATTCCGGATACGTCTTTACTATTCTTCTCACATGCGCTGTTTTATAGAATATACACGTCGTTATTCTCTTCAAAAAAACAAGTTGTCTAATAAAAAATATAATCATTATCGCATCATAAAATCCTCTCAAATATAACAAAATATCTCATACGTCATCACAGTCTTCTGGCATTTAAACTAACATTATCCTTAAGATTATTTTTGAGGGAAAACAATAGCAAGTAATATTTACATAAAGAGAATTTTAGTACAGTCTACCATGCCAAGGTAGAAACTTGTTCGATAGTCTCTGAGTGGAAAGGAACATAGTGGGCAACAAGGATCTTTTGGCCCGTTAGTGCAGATTAATTAATTGTGGCTTCTTGTCACTACTGTATTTCTTCCTTTCTTGGTCTGTTTTGGTGTTTTATAAAGCCTTGTGTTCTGATAATAACATGGAAAATGATCCATCAAATCAAACCACAATTGTTCTTAAATTGGTTGCCACATTTTTTTAGCCACGCGCCAAAAGTTCCTTGTAGCACTTTTACAAGTACAGTTAAAGTAACTGTAGTCGTGATTAATGCTCCGTTCATAACGAAGACGGAAACACATAAAAGCGGGACCACATTTTTGGGTATTTTTGAGGTAAATTTCCCAGTGCCTCAATTTATTTACTCTGAAATGTAATTTTACAATGTCGTTAACTTTAATTTTACAATGAAATTTTACAACGACGTTAACACATTGCCATTTTATAACGACGTTAACACAATGTCATTATCGATGTCAACTGCTCATTCTGTGTCAAGTACTGGGTTATTTACCTTATTCCTCATAGTAAACACAACTAGACATGCAAGCCACGTGGAACCTTCAGTGTGTCTCATAATGTATGAACAATTACGTACTTCTGAATATTAACGGTCACTTTTAATACCAAAATGAGAGTTTTCTCTTACTCTTTCACTCCTGTATATTTTTCATATTGTTGTCTCATTTTATTCTAAACGTCAGTTTTGGATTGCAAGCCTAGTAGTTTTGGGTCTGAGCCTTATAAGTACATATTTCAGAAACATTGAGTTCAAAAGAGAAAAAAAAAATGTGCCACATTATACTCGCTCATACAACTATGTAGAACAGTAAATTACACTACAGCGAATTAGTAGCTATATTTACGTATGTATAGCAGTTGTTTAGTGGGTAAAATAACTATAGATATCTAAGTATAATAGAGGAAATCTTATACTAGGTTCATGCAACACGCGTGGTCCCGTGAACACAATGCTTATCAATGAGAATTAACTAAATTATTATTCGATAAAAACTTATATAAGATCTATTAGGGATCAATCTTATCACAGAATCACTAACTTGCAAAATATGTAACACCATATCATACGAAACTTTTAGCCTGTAGATAAACTTCATGAGTACACGTGTATCTATTTGGAAATATTACGTTTACTGCTTGTAAATGGACCCCGGGCGATAGTTATTGCGCTTGTCAATATGAACAACTTTTACTATTACCACAATGCGGGAAAACTAAAAAAAAAAACAATCTCCATATAAAACGTGGCAGGCATTTTAGCAAAAAAAAAATCTATTTTGTATGGAGATGTTATACGTGTTTTTCGTCTCCTCACATTGTCGTCAATTTTGACAAGCCCAACAACGTTTCATTGCTTGGAGTCCTTTTACATGCCGTAGTTACATACCAAAAGAAAAAAAAATCACGTTTTAAATCTTATACAAAAACAGATTCGAACGCCTAAATGCAGTTTTCATTTTTGAATAAAAAATCTGTCTGCGATTTAATCGCGGTCTCTCTTTTAACAAAGAACTTCCTTCAAAAGAACTAAGTAATGGGGTAGCAAACTCAGGAACTAATGACGCTAGTATCGATTGCTCTAAAGAAAGGTGATTGGGGAATAATTTACTAAGTCATTTGACTTCGAGACTTATTATCCAGTCGGTTTTGGAAAATTCGACACCGGCGCGATTAGTTCCTCAGTTTGCTATCCCAATAACAAAAACACTACCATTATTCTGGGAAAGTACAAAAATGACGTGCTATGTGTATCTTCAATCCATTAGCTTTTAGAATATACTTGACAGATTTTTATGTTATAGTGTATATATGTGTATCTCGTTCATTGATTAAGTTGCTAGACAAGGATAGAAGTACTAAACGACATTAAAAATATTCTAAAAGATAATAAACTGTACTTAGTCCGCTTGAAGGTATTTAAAAAAAGTTTACATTGCCAATATATAAAAAAATCTAACCAAATCGTGGCGTTCCGCAATGGAATATTTCCGGCCAGTGTCAACCAGAAGTTAATTGGTCAGTTTTGCTTATTTATGAATAAATAGAATAAATAAATGCCTATGGCTCTATAAGTGCGTGACCCGGTACGTCTGTCGTTCCTGCAGTATCGTGTCTATGGTGTCGAACACGTTCTCCGGAAGATGGTCGAGAAGCATTCGCGGCATCACCTGCAGTTCCATGAAGTCTTCCGGACACGCCCACCGCATCTCGTATGTGGGCTCTTGAGTGCGCACTTTCCTGGTTTTCGGGAAAAGAAATGTTAGATTTCGTTTTTTTTTGTATTTGTAAATACGTATATTGTGGGTAGGGATTTCTTATACTTCGAATAGTGGGAATTGTACCTATAGAGAAGTTTTATGCAAATCCATGTTTTTTTTTACCTTTCCTCGTGCTCTTCGTTTCCATTACTTTGATAGACATGAAAATAGTCGATAATATTAATCAAAACGGAACATGTTATTTCGTAAATATTTGTACATATATTTTATCTTTTAGTATAATTATGTATACGTATTTTCCAGTACTAAATTAGAACATGTCATGTTCACATAGCATGAGACATGTCCATGTCATGTCATACACATATCCGGAGAGCAACAAACACTACCCATTACTGTAAAGTCCGTCATGTCTTTCAATAAGGATACCTGGAAAAAATTGCTCTAAGCGATAAGGTCGCCTTTTGCAATTTTACCATTGTCAATTTTACATTTGTAATGAAAAGTGTGCAATAAGGAGTATATTTATTCATTCATGTTGAATGGTGCGGGATGAATTCTACAGTTACTTCACATAATTATTAGGAGACATACAAATATTTAACGACAGACTTATTTTTAAAATGTCATGGTTTCGTTACAATTTTATTAGATGTTTAATTATGTATAAAGAATTGTTCACGAAAACAATGACACGTCGTTTCGCTTTGTCGCTACGCCAGTGTGAGTTGAGCTTTATAAAATGTGTGACTAACTTCTCAATGCCCATGCGCTTGCGGCGCACGATGTGCAGGATGCGGCCGGCGGTGAAGAGGCGCGCGGAGGAGAAGCGCCGCGTGAACACGTTGCGCGACACCAGCGCCGCCTCCTGCGCACACGCCACCATAGGTAACCGCTGCTTGTGCGTAATCATATTAGCTGATAGGTTTAGCTATGGCGGAGCGCCGTGCAAAGTTTCCAGTGCAATATTTTTTGGTAGAACCTCGCTGACTATATGATAATAAAATATTTAACTAGTTTCAGGTAGGTAGAGTTATCCGAACAAGCCCTGGAAGTTCGTATGCCAAGTGTAAAAAGATAAAGCTATACCTATAAATTATTATTTAATGTGAAGGACCCCGAAACAGTTGGTAAGGAAATGTGGTTTCAGTACATTTTCAGGAAATTTTAACATGTTGTAGTTCGAGTAGGCTGATCAGCCCACAGGACAGCAACTATTTTCGAGTTCGTTTCCTCTCTCCTTTCAAGGAAAGGAAAGGAGGCGTTTCACGTAAACAGAGCATCATACTGACGATATTTCAATCACAATATAGGCAAAGTGTGAAGAATACTGGCCTTTATCAGTGTATAAAAAATAATGTTACCTCCCGCTGTCTGTCCCTCTTAGATCTTTTTAAACTAAGTACGTAACGGATTTTGACGCGGTTTTCCTTAATAGATGGAGTAATCGCAGAGGAAAGTTTATATCTATAATACATAGTTATAACAGCAGGGAAACACTATTAATAAATACTTATTAGTATTTTCAGCTATACTAGCTCTATCTCCTACTAGAGATAAAAAGGTAGGTGTAGATGATACCGGGCTTCTTCGCGGCCCGACGTCCTATGTGCGTGATTTGGGTGACGCTACCCCAACCACCCCAGCTCCTTGAGGAACCGCAACAAACCCTTTGTGTCCTTAACGATTTCCTGCAGGGACCGTTGGGGTCCCAAGAGGGTTACCCTGTATCTTGCCACATCCTGGCACTCGGAGATAATGAGGTATACGTACGGTGGAGACGGCCTGTATGAGGTGGGCGTCGGGTGCGTCGTCGGGCGGCGCCTCGAGCTGCTCGGGGCGGCGCCACGTGGACTCCAGGTCGCGCGCCGGCACTCCGAACAGGGCGTACCCGAACCCGTTCAGCATTATACGATACTGGTGTGGTGAGGAAAATAATAATTATTGATGTCAAATGCTCTTACAATTTACATACAGTTATACAGTAACACAACACAAAGCTTGATGAAAGCCATGATTTTAAAAATAATGGTGAACATCCTCGGTACGAATTATTTTTTTTTTACTGGTCAGAAGTAGAATACGGGACGTTCTGAGCAACAGATTCAGTATTACTAATGTGTGAAAAAGCTTCTGTGCTAGTAGCGATATACTAGCCCAAGAGGTAGAATATCCTAAAGTTGTTGAAAAGAAAGGGAAAGTAGTTCGAGAGACTCTATGTAGAGATTTGTCGCGGAAGCTAAACGAGCACAGTGTTTGAAATAACTCCATTAAACTCACCTGTTGTTAGAATTAGGTAATCCAAAAAGCTGTGATAAGTACCTACTGTAATTTCTCCTGGGTATTCTAGCGTGGTCTTTATATATGAGCAAAAATAACAGTAAGTTGACCAGATAAAAAGAAACCGTTTCAGTCTGTAGGTATGCTGCAGTCTGTATTTGAACTTGGTCCTATTGACGACATAATAACAGTGGCGTGCACTGACTTTTACGACAAGGTAGGCAGTAATCAGTAAAGATAGGCTTGTCTTTACCAAATACATGTACCTACCTATCTACTCAATACAAAACAGGACCTTTGTTAGCCTATTTCGTGAGTACAACAAAAAATATCTAGCAATAACTCTATTATTAGGTCGGGTAGCCAAAATACTAAGGTAGGCAGTGTCTTTTTGCCTATATGGTGTGCACGCCACTGCATAATAATGACATTATTATAAATACTTCATGTATTGAACAACATCTTTCCTTACCTTTGGCAACTTAGTGGCGTGTATGGTTTGTATGATCTTGGTCCTCAAGTTCTCTATGCTGTGCACGGAGAGGCGCATCACGAGGTCGTCGCCCACTCCCACCGTCAGCACGAAGCTCTCCGTCACTCGCGCCGCCTCCCGGGATATCAGACCCGCTGACCAATAGCCACGTATAATTAGGAAGGATTGTAAGTATGGATAAATGGAAAAAATAAGTAGAGATAATCGTAAAGATTTTTTGGAGAACCCAAACTTTTTATGTTATCTAATTAAGTCACTACAAGGGTGTTTTTAATTAAATTCTAAGCATTTTAAGCGACTTCAGTAAGGACTATCTCAATTTAACCTATTCATTGGTATTCAACCTAAGTCCATATATACGCTTTTTTATGTTTGTTCACCGATAACTTCTATTTTTACGATGTTTTTTTTTGTTGGAAAGTAAATATTTCCAAAGTTGTTCCATGACAAGGAAATCAGGGTTTGGTGATGGCAAAGCCGATACATCGAAGGTAAATTTAAAAAAAATGTAAGGATGGGCGCCGAGAACTCGCTGAAGTCGGTTCTTTTTTAATTTTCTTGTACAATTAATAGGCATGTGACCAATCATCTCCCCAAATTCCCTTTTATGTAATCCCTTAGGTCGCATTATTCGTCCTGTATCAGAAGAAGATCTCGAATAGGCTGATGAAGTCGTTCGTTAAAGGGTTAAATGGTTTGTAAAAATAACTTACCGGGTGTTGAGAATGCGAAGACTTTCAAATGTGGATATTTGGGTCTTAATTTTAATGCTACTAATACTGCTACTCCTGCGCCTAAACTATGACCTGAAAATTAAAAATAAACTGAGTAAGAAATGAGAAGCAAATAATACATCACTTAAATAACATAATTGATTAATGTAAGTAAACGATTAATAAATTAATCCTAATAAAGGATCAGAGGAACAAAGAATTTATTAGGACTAATAATACTGTCTGAATCCATAAAATAAGAAGCAGCCTTGGTAAAAAAACATATTTTATAACAATTAAAAGCTGATGACTGAAGAATCTATAGAATCTCTATTTCGAGCGAAAATGGCATCATCACGGTAAAAACCACAAAATTATACAATTAAAAAGACAAGCGTATCGTTGGTCCTACATTTACGTTTTATATGAAACCCAAAAATAATCTAATCAAGACGCCTTCCAACAGAGTATATGGGAAATAAAATAAAAGTCAAAACATTCAACACCTGAGATTTTTTTCAACTAAGCGATATAAATATTTTGGAATCTTCAATGGTAAATACTATTTAATAATCAGTGTTTGTCTTGTCAGATTCCAAAATAAAAATGAATAAATTGAATCTGTTCATTTAACAAACCGGTAAGTATGAGGTCGTAGTGCGGGTACTGCTGGAAGGTTCGGTCCAGAACTGGCAGCAGCCGCTTGAGCAGCTTCAAGGCGCCCATCGACATGCCCTTGTGCGCCGCCGTGTCCTCCGGGAGGCCTGAATAAAAAAAATACTGATTTATAAAAAAAAAATACTCACGGCTTTTATGCCTAATCTACGAGTCAAATTCATATAACTGACGCCCATTGCCGAATATATTCCACATCCATCAGTAGCCGTGTAGTGGCGGTGAGTATATAGATTACATGTGTTCACCAACCCAGCCCAACGTTTCCCGTCTTAGGGACCGAGGGAACCCTCCAGAGGACGGACAGCAGGTCTCTGTGAGTTAAACCACAACACCACTGCGATTGCCAAACCGCCTGCCAAGCGTGGCAAGTATTGGCATTTCCCACAAATAATTAATGCAAATCATTGAGGGAGGCTCTCGCCCGGCTGGGGACGTCATGCGGCTGATGATGATGATGAGACCCATCAGCCTTGTGCCTTCCTCAGCCAATGCAGGTCTAGTTTTATCATTAAAAAGCATGAATGTTATTTTAATTAAGCATTTTTAGACTTACCTTCAGCAGTAAATTTGTCGCTGCCAGCGGTGAGATCGGTGAAGATGTCCCTGAGGGAGATGGACCCGCGGACCGCCACCACCACACACTCGCGTTCGTGCTCCAACACCACGCAGAACGGCAGCTGAGAAGTGTTGGAGATTAATCATGACAAAACCTTGGCCTTCGATCAGTGTCTCAGCGAAACGATTTCATGACTATTTAAATATTCTTTCAAAATATTATTTCTAAATACATTTCATTTTTGTCTATTGAAGCCTTATCCTCGTCAGATCTATGGACCTATGAGCTATGGACTTCTACAAACATATCAAGTGCGTCAATCATTTGCATACTTAATAATAAATAAGAACATTTTTACGATGGTTTCCATTCCTGATAGTGAATACTTAACTACACTCGAGAGCAATGTAATCGAGTCAGTTTATTACTGCAACCAGTAGTAGCAATGAAATCGAGTCAGTTTTCTACTGGTTGCAGTAATAAACTGACTCGATTACATTGCTCCCGAGTGTAGGTGTTAATCTGCCTACGCATAACATAGTTAATGTATGTAGTCAATACAATAAAATTGTCGGTTTTGCATCAATCGCTCGGTGACTCAATAGTTTGCCATTATAATAGCACAAAGTATTATACCTTTATGCATTTATTATTAGTTCACAAAGAGATGTAATTTTTATTATCATACACTCATGCAACGAGTTTGAACATAATGAAGTACAAGAAGTTCATGGAATTTTGGCCACTGACTACAGAAATGAGTGTCAAAATTACTAGTACTGAGTACAAAATTTTCCGAAACGATTTCGAGACACCCACGTTCAAAACTATACGGATTCGTATCCTGCGGCGGAAATAAATAATTCTTTGAATTAACGCCCCCATTTTAAAAATAGAATCGGGATCATTTACCATCTTGTCAAAAGAATTGTCTCCGCGTAATCTATGAGATTACTGCTATGTTGCCTACCTACATACAGGTTAGTTAGCAGGAACTAGTCGACCGCCAATAAGCTCACTGCAGGGGTAGTAATACTCTTACCACATTCTACAGATAATTTGTCTATTAACCATCTAGCGACAGAGTGAGCCTTCCCCAACTTAAAATATCATTTCACAACTAACGAATGACATGATAGCTACAGAATGCTTTCTGTTCATCGTGAATCAACACTTTCGCTGACAGCAATAAAAAAAAGTCTATTCCAATGCTGCAAGAAATAAATGAACACTGACTAAAGTATCTAAGGTTTAGTTTTTCAGCGACTTCAAAAAAGGAGTCTTACTCTAGCCGAACTTCGTCGTTTATAAAATGATTTTAACGTTTTCTTGTCGGAAAGAAGATATTTTCAAGGCGGTCTCATGATAAGGAAATCAATTTGATGATGGCGAACCCGATGAATCGAAGGTAACTTTATAATGTATTCGCGGACGATAGTAATGGTTTGGAGTCAGTTCTTTTTTCTTTAAAATTATATTACCTACTATCAACCAAATAATGAATCATTTTCTACTCACTTCAAACACGTGGTTGTTGAAGGACGCAAAGATTACATCTTCCGCAGCCATGTCCGACAGGTACTTGAAGCCCGCGAAGTGACAGAGACAGCAGTTGTCCTCTGTCACTATCGTATTTGTCGGCCTGGAGAAGACAATTTAAAGGGTTACCGATAGTTACTGTGAGAAAAGAAGTGGGTACACATTTTATTTCCAAGCAAAAATAACAACGGATGAAAAAAACATATTGTCAAGGTGTGTGCATGTACCGGATGTATTGCTCGTTTCGCTATTTTCTATCATACATCATCGTAATTGTGAAACAAATACCTACAGTTATTTTTATAATCGTGATTTGCATTGGTGTTCAAGTGTGAATAATACTCTAGCTGATTGGATCATGTTCGTTTTCCTATTAAGGGGCTGATCTTTACTCCATCGAAATGCAATTGTTGTCACTTCACGTACCCTTTTAATCCCCAACTTTCAAAATAATCATAATTTAAGTTAGTTAAAGTTAATTTTACTCACCTACAACAGCAACACGTGAGATGACGCGCCAATTTACAGAATCCGGTAAAACAATGCCGGTACAGAACGTAAGGCCAACCGTACGCTGCTATTGATAACTTGAGATAGTGGAACGCGTCTTCCAAGTTCATCCACGGTGGTGTTTCTGAGAATATTTTATTGACGTCTGTTGTGTAGATCGGTTCCTCCTCGTTGATCATCTGTATCCGTCGCATTTCGCGGGTCTCTCTTTTCTGACGCACGCGCAGGAGCACGCTGCCCGCGACAACGTCTGATGGCACAAGGTCCGTAGAACGAAACAGTGCGCTGAGTAGGGCTGCAAATATATTTTTTTAATTAGGCTAGTTTTAACTGGCCAGTGAGTATCTACCTACCTATATCTGAAGATTTCCTTTTGCAACTGTGGTACACCCAGTAGTACCACCAGTGGTACTACGGTTATCTTTTCATTACCGCAGTAACCCAGTAGTAACCTTGGTGGTACCACAGTTATAACAAAATAACCGTAATATCACAGGTGGTAAAATAGTTTAAAGCATTTTCTTTCGTCAAACCTATGTTTACGACTTTTTAGTCTAGTTATGAGCTGCACCACGGTCATTTATTCCTAATTGTGGTACCATTTTGTGGATTTTATTGACTGTGGTCAGTGGTACTACAGTATACTAAGGTTATACCTTAGTACCACCAGTCCACGGTTCCAAAAGGGAAGATTTTATGGTATTTTTTCCAAATGAACCTTTGTGTTTTCTACGCACTGCTTACAACGCTAAAGGGATATTTTGGCGTGGGAGCGCTGAATATTTAAAATGAGTTTACTTTGCCCCAGAGCTGTTCTCATTAGAATTTGGATTTAAGGATTGCGATTTCGAGCATATCCATCACAAGACTCTGCTTTTAAATGGGGTCGAACAATCCTTGTGGTACCTACCTAATCGGTTCTAAAGAAAATAGGTTTTGTAAATAATAAAATAAATAAATATGTAATTAATTTTTGATTTTATCAGTGTTTCATTTTCACTCTTAGTTATTTTAAATTGGATGACGTACCAGCGACTTGTTGGAATGCTTCCTTTCCATGTTCATCTTTCTTGAGCCAGCAGAATGCCCAGCGGAACCTCCTCGACCAGAGGCCCGTGACCTTCCGGTGGTGACGGACCTGGTTGGGCGTGTCCTGCAGGTCGCCGTAGTTGACGGAGCCCAGGGGGTCGAACACCATCAGCAGCCCGAACACCGTCAGACCCAGTTGGACCCAGTTAAATAACACTATACCTGGAATATTTCAAGTTTCTGTTAGGTATGTTAAAGTCAGTGTAGAACGCCCTCAGGTAAGTTGGACTGATGATATGCGCAAGATGGCTGGCAGAAGCTGGATGCGAGAAGCCGAAAACAGATCACAGTGGCGTGCAATTGGAGAGGCCTATGTCCAGTAGTGGACTAATATGGGATGATGATGACGATGATGATGTTAAAAACTCAGGGTTCACCGTAAGTGTGGTGTTGTCTGTGAGAAGTAAAAGGACGAGATCGGCTATGTTTTTTGTTCCAATACACGGCTCAGAAGGCGAGCTTATGGATATTAGGTTTGTCCATCAGAGCCGCAAAATAGTGGAGGTAAATAGGAGTGACTTCCGAATGTGACTTGTGTCTTTCCAGAAGATCCTACCTCAGTGCTTACCTATTTATTTATTGCAAGTCAACTTTTATGAAGCGAGCGACATGGTTAGGTTGTTATGTTTACTTATTCATACCGCCACAAATGAAGTTTCGCGCAACAAAAGTTTCACATATATCCATCAAAGTTTTGTAGAGTAACAAAGAACAACATTCAATCTATTCGCCACGCTCAATCAATCGTAAATAAACAGTATTCTTTTCTAAACAACTTACAAACTTACTGGCAAGATAATTATTGTTTTTTTTTCTTCTGTTGGATGTTCGTACTTATTCGACCTCATTTATTTATACTCATGTGATCAAGTTACGCATCATATGTCTTGGAGCTGCAAAATGTAGGTAGTATGTAGCGGCCTAGTTGAGAGTGTGAGATTTGAAAGTGCGTACCGTCGCGTTCATAAATATTATAATCAAAACTAGTTTCACGTGGTCCCTGATTTTCTACATTTTCTTTTCCGTGACGACATTTTATGAACGCTGTGTTTTGTTCAGATATGTAACCGACTGTACTTAAGCATTTTTTTTTCATACAATGTGTATAATTACCATAGCACTTTCGCAGAGCTGTTGAGTTGGCTACTTCACTTGTCGTTCTTGTCGTTGTTAAATAATTGCAATAATTTTCTATTGTACCGTCGTCGTGGAGTTAGTCTTCGCGGAAGGAAAATTGTGTACATAGTTAAGAATCTACTGGTAGAAACTGGATATTTTTCAAAAGGCAACCCGGATCATGTCAGTTTTCATTATGATTGTCTTGTATAGTAGCTTAATCAATGGTAATAGTAATAGTTTTAATAACTTATAATCGGCGTTATCTAAGAAGCTAATTCTGACAGGTCGATTGACATATCATTGTCTTGCCTAGACTGTTAGTGTTGTACGATATTGGCAAGATTCGATTTATTACCATCATTTATAGTAGTCATCGCAAATGTTTTATGTGCAACCGTCAATGCATTTAAGGTTTCGACATGATGAAACCTTTTTGCTAGCCGTGCACACAGAGCTTATTATATTTTATTTTACACCTAAGTGCATAATATAAACAATGTCACTTCAATAATGGTGAAAATTTTTGACGTTTTTCTGACAGATCTTCGGTCGGATATCAGTCATTACTGTCATACCTATCAAACAAAGTTTGACAGTAATGACAGTTGTCAGAAAAACGTCAAAGAAAATTCCCCATTAATGAAAAAAATGAATGAGACTGAAATGAACAAGAACCAAATAAAATATTCAACACTGGCATACATTGTTACAGCCATTCATGTGGTTGTCAGTTATTTCCGTTCATGGGCATTCTCAATGTGTCAGAATTAGCTTTATAGATGACGCAGACTGTAGACATAGACATAAATTTATTTCCATAAACAAATACAACACACACATAATAATTAGCAAAAAATTAAAAGAAACAAGTTAACACAGTGATGCATGCTGCAGTTGTTCACGAAAATGAGCTTCCGGCTCAGCATGAAGCCACAGTGTCCTGTGACATGAACTGATATTCTGCTTTCACTCTGAGAGAGAGGGCCATCCAAAGGTACATAAATATAAAATTAATAACTAGACTACTTATAATTATAATACATACTTGTACGAGAAAAAAAATAATAAATAAAATAGAGGTAGATGCACATATTATATATATATACGTAGGTCTACTTCAATCAATAAATAATTAATATTAAACTTTACATACTACATAAAAGGTGGTACAGAAATAGATATATAGATAGGTACTTAAAGAATGTAGCGATGAAATTTGTGTATATATACCTATCTATATTAATACTAAGTATAAAGCTGAATAGCTTGGTTGTTTGGTGGAACACGGTAACTTCAGTCCAATTTCATGTCTTATAATATGAAGTGCAGAGGAGAATAATACACACAAAAAAATGCTCGACATCCATAGAACATTAAAAAAGTTAAACATTAAAGTACCCGCAACTTCTCGTGGACGTTATTATCCCGTTGTAGTGTATGTCTATTTTTTTTGTATAACTTCCTAACTATAATAGGATAACAGACGTGACTAACTGCTATGTTTCTCAGAATGGACTTATGACTTCATATAGTTTACATTCATGGTCAAAGGATCAAAACATCGATGATGAATAATAGAGGTATCTGGTTTAATCTGAACTTGAAGCATGCACTTTTTCTTGCTTACTGTTCTTGCGGTGACTTTTCATATCAAAATTTGGGAAAATAATATTTTATTATCTAGATCTAGTGTCTGAACGCTAGTGTACTGAGAGTAAAAAGACCCCGAGCGTTGGTATTAAAAACAAATCGTATTTTTTTATTTCCACGTATTATAGCTATAGTAAAAGTCAATATGAACAACTTTTACTATGGCTACAATACGAGGAAATAAAAAAAAACATTTTTCGTTCTCATAGGAATTTTTTTCTGCCTCGGGGCATTTTGTATGGAGATGAATTTTTTTTTGTTTATTGCTCGGGTCGTTTTCACTCAGTATTTATGATTACTTCTCCTCATCGTAAACTTATTGCCACCGATGGTTACCACAGATTATATGGACCGTTCGATCCTCGGGGATCTAGCCCAATCATTATTGGCTGAACCGGGAAGCCTTACTTTTGTCCAGGATCATACATATTAATTAAACTTAAGAAAAGAAGCCGAATTAGCCGTAGAACCGATGACCGTTGGGGAAAACGAGTTCTCGAGTGGATACCGCGTCTCGGCAAACGGAGTGTAGGACGCCCTCAGGCAAGGTGGACTGATGATATACGCAAGACGGCTGGCAGAAGCTGGATGCGAGAAGCCGAAAACAGATCACAGTGGAGTGCAATTGGAGAGGCCTATGTCCAGCAGTGGACAAGTATGGGCTGATGATGATGATGATGATGAAGAAAATAAGTTCTTCTTTATAACGACTTGCAAAGACTTACTCTGTATGACGATACTGGCGAACCTGTCGGCCACGGTGCACTCGATCAGCTCGCAGAACATCCACATGGTGCCCATCACGTTCAGCCCGATCTCCGGCAGCACCAGCAGCACTCTGGAATAATAACAAATGTTAGATAGAATCTATAGGGAAAAATATTCGGAAAATGTTGATACGAAATTATGGTTAATGCTATGATGTATTTGTATAGTCGGCCACGGATCTGGTCTACTATCCTAATGTTGAAGATCACACGAATGTCATTGATAAATTTTTGATGAATTGAAAATATTTCATTTTTTCTTGTCAGAATAATATAAAGAATCTACCTTATTGGTGTGGAAGTGTTATTAAAACTGATAGATCTGAACTGAGAGACATTTTTGGCTGAACGTACAGTTAATTGAGTTGTTCAAAAGTGTCTAAGGATGCAACCACTGTTTCTAAATTCGTTACAGAGATAACCGTAATATTAATGTACCTCACTCGAGACATATACATATACTGAATAGAACGAGACAACGATTTGAAACATGCGGGAGTGAAAGAGTAAGAGAAAATATCTTCTGTCCTTAACTTCGTAATAGGGTGTTTATGGATCCAACCTGTCAAATTAGTAGTAAAAGTGATTTTGGATCCAGAAGTACATCGTTTTCCATACATTTTGGTGGAAAAGAGACTGCCTAATGGTGGTACGCGGCTGTTGTGTTTGATCTGAGCTTTTTATGCTTCCCTAGTCTACGTTTATTATTCTATGACATAAATTCTAAATTAAGGTATTTTAGAGCATCATGGCTATGCATGACCTACACAAACACTTGTGTAGGTACTGTAATTTTATTCATTGAATATTTATTCATTTGTGTTGACCGCATGTGCATATTTTCCAAGTAGGTACATATTATTCATTATAGCTAAGTGCGCTAACGAGCGCCGAGAGTATTTTTAAAAAATATAAGTAATTTTGCATACCTACGTTAGTGGTCAAAAAACCAAATACATAGGTTCATTACTCTCAAGGTTAGCCTGTAAGGAAATCATAAATTGAGAAAAATAAGATAAATATTTACTTAGCAACACACAGAATTTAAATAACGGAATGTTTTCTTTGAGTATTTAGTGGCTTCTCCTCTTGTTTGTTACCTACAGTTTGCGAAGTTTAGAACTGTAAATTCAGGAATAAAGAGAGTAGAATGCGAGAATTTAAACCGACAAACCATTTCGGTTAGAGCATTTTCTAGGCACGCTGTCGCGGGTCCAACAAACTATATCCCCGCGATTATCCGAAGGAATTTTGGCTTAAATCAAGGTTGCATACACTCTATCTCCCCACCAAGCTTCGAAAACATAAAATATTTGAAAAAATATATTATACATAGAAACGAATAGACAACCTCCTCCTTCTTTTTTTGAGTTCGATTAAATAAGCAGTAGTTTTTCCTTGAGAATTAACTAACATGTACTCAAGTTCTTACTGTACATTCTCATTTTTATTATATACATGTACCCCGATGGTGCTTACCGCATTTTATCTCATTCCCGTGGAAAACCTATCACTGTGTTATTCCGACATACAAGCTATGTTATTGTAAAGTTTCATCGAATTCCATCAGTAGTTTTTGCGTGTATGATTAACAAACGTGCAAACATTCCAAACATTCGTGCTTATAATATAAGTAGGATACGTATCTTATGTCTTGATGTATTACCACCCGGCATAAAAGGGGCTTAAGAGCCTAAAAAAACGAAGGCCTACCTTGACCCTTTCACATTTCGCATTCGGGTATGAGATTTGCATAATTTCGTCGACATTTTTACCGACTGAAACCTTCCGCTTTCACGCTTCTGCCGCCCGCCTCCCAACTCCCAGTTGACCAAGGCCCGTATTCCGAAACTCTCGCCAAGATCTGTATCTCTGCTCGAGTAAGGTTTGTCTTGCTCCAATCGTGTTTGCGTGAGGGAGACAAACTATGCTCGAGAGTCTACTAGAGTTGAGTACTGATTGTTTGGTAATACGGGTCTAAACTGAGCTGTTACATTATTCATTGGCCGTGCTGATGAATTGAAAGAGTTATTTATGCTACGAGACTTTGACGTAGGGCACACTTCTATTATAATCCAATTCAAAGGGGTGATATTTTTGAGTGCCATCAAAAAAGGAATCTTTCGGTATAAGTACGGTATGGTCTTTCTTATATTCGGTATATATGTTTTTTATGTTTCTTCGGTAACTAAGTAACTTTGTCATTTATGATCTGATTTTCATGATTTTTGTTAGTTGGAAAGAAGATATTCCAAGGTGCCCCATGATAAGGAAGTTAGGGTTTGATGATGCTTTACCAGATAAATCGAGAGGGGATAAAAAATAATAAGCGGGCGACATGTACTGGTTGAAATCGGTCCTTTTTTCTTTAACATTCCGATATGACCAGCGTCTATGGTCCAGTTGGTCAGATCCTTGACTTGTAACCGGGAGATCTCTGGTTCGAGTCCGGGTACTGGACATGTACCAATGGGACTCTTTTTCAGAGACTATGTACGCAACGCAACGCTTGTACGGTGAAGTACAACATCGTGATGAAACCCGCACACCACAAGGTGTGTGCACCCTATAACGGTGATGGGCTCACCCCCTGTCACGTTGGGTTAAATACGCTTGGTGAACCGTGGGTACTTGCTTTAGCAAGTGCCTCTGCCTACCCCTCTTTGGGATTAAAGGCGTGAAGTGAATTCATAATTTATTCAAAATGTGGTGATAAGTCATTGATGTAGGCATGGGGACTTAGGTAGGAGACCAATCCAAAAGATTAGATTTGATTTAAATAAGTTAGATTTTTTTAGAGCCAAAATTGTTCTTGATCCCTAGACACTTTTGATGTGTGTATGTCAAATTTTACTGGTTGTAATCGGTACTTTTTTATTGCAAACTAGCACACCCTCGATATATAGGGAATTACCGACAACTCGATGATTCCCTATTAGACTATTACTTTACGTATCGTTGGATTCTCTAACAATACTAAACCTTATCCTGGTACACTTCTCTCTGCTTTACGTGCTTCAGCTTTTGTCGTGATTTCTACGAAAGTAGCAAAGTTTAATTCAACAGTATTCTTGATTATTTCCAGTGACAAAGCGAGATCAAATGTTAACTGGTACAATACCCTCACTATTCCGAGTTTATCAACCCTCTAGACTTGTTGAACTTACGTACACCTACATACTTTGTCGTTAATTTAAAACTCTATTCATCAGCGATAGAATCTGACACCGACGATTTACCATTCGGCGATAGGTAAAAAGGAAAATTGTCTTTAGAACGGACAAGATAGGACAGAAATAATAAAGGCTCATTTAAGTTAGTATTTTTTTTATTTTGAATACAATATTTAATCTGTAAATTACAACATTACGGCTGTGGCTTGTGTGTTGGAAGTTGGAACTCTTTATGTTTCTTTTTCAGTGCGTACGTAAAAGTGAATGTGTGAATGAATGAACATGCCTAGTCTAGACACGATATAAACCTACATTATAAATGTAAAAAAAATACAAATATTACTGCGTAACCCATAATGGCATTACAGGTACGAAGGTGCAGTGCGACAAGGATTTGTGGCGCGTGAGAGTTGAATATTAAATGTACGGTTATGTCAATTGTACTTCTGTGTGTACCTACTTAGGTTTTTTATTGTATTTACTTACATGTTTGTTTTTAAATACTGACCCGCACCTATGTTCTCCCATGTTGTGAGGTTGACTGGTAGAGAATACTTTAGTATTAAGTCCACCCTTTGTACTTTTTGCGCAATAAAGTGTTAAATAAATAAATAGATATTAATGGGCAATTATCCAGCTGTAGTTCTGAAATCTACCACGGATGGCGTTAGAAATTAAAGCAATTGTTAGTTTGTTTCAAAGATCATGGCTCTAGGGCTCGTTACCTTTCGCCTGCTACTTATAAACTGTGAATTAAAAAACAACTTCGTTTTTGGTATTCAAATCTTGATTTCTTTTGTTGCTGTAGCAAGCAAGTACAAAGGGATTTTAATAAAAATTGTCAAGACATAAACTTCTCTAGCGACTAATTGATGTAGCGATATTCTGTATTAGCGATATCTCACAACAAGAAAATAATCTATTTATAGCTGGGAATTATTTGAGAACCATCTGATGGTTCTCAAATAATTCCCCATTAAGATTTCTTGCCACTTCTGTTGGTCCCTTTCTTGATTTGTGTGAGGTACTTTATTTATACTTGTATTGTTATAATTATCGAACACTAGCTGTCCCGGCAAACATTTGTTTTGCCATAATAAGTTGCCTTTGTACCACGTGTAATGGGAGACATACAACTGGTAGATGCATAAAAAATAGATAGTAGCCGATTCTCAGACCGACTGAATACGCATATAAAATTTAGTAAAAATTGGTAAAGCCGTTCCGGAGGAGTTCACGTTGTATATTCGGTGTTATCTAAGAAGCAAATTCTGACAGGTCGATTGACATGCGTAGCCTAGGTAGTGATCTCAGAACAACAATCCTATGGAAATGTTGTATGTTTAGAGGAAACAACATAAATAATAGCATCTCTTTTTCGCATGCGTATTGTTACATTAGGTAAAAGATTTCAATATTCAGTTTGTCAGTACCGCAGTCAATACTTTTTCTGCATCGGACGCCATTCAAGTTGACGGCTTTGTTTACATGAGCAACTGTCTAACTCTGAGACTTTTACGTTTTTCAACTGTATTATTGTGTGTTTCTAGTGGTGTTTTACGAAAAGACGTTAATAGCTGTGCTATGAAGTGTTCTGTAGCTAATTGTGGGCTATGCCAAAGCAAAAACAGGCCAAACCTAACATTTCACCGGTGAGTTTTATCTAGTCATTTCTATGTTATAAACTGTATCAAAAACCCGTTATTAACTTCAAGTAAGTATTTGATTTATATTATATCGGCCCTGCAATGTAAAAAATCCAGAAATTCATCCAATTTTCATTCCAATCCAGAACATAAACATTGACGATAGTGTTGTGCTCTCTCACATCGATAACCCTTTCATAATGTATAAATGCTATGTTTTACTCGTTTTAGATTACCAAGAAATGAATCCCGCTAAAGAGAATGGCTCTAAAATATTGGTTTATAAAACATTCGGCCAGGTACCAAAGATATATATGTGTGCCCATTTGCACTTTTGGAGAGAGGGCATTCAATAAAACTCACAGTTTTGAGATTAAAGGTGATGCAGTTTTCATAAAGGTAAGTGGAAATTCAATATCCTTTGAGACCAAACTTTAATATTTTTGAAAATATATACCTACCACCTTAGAGAACTTTAGTGACCACACCATTCAGCAACTGAACTACAGTGGCATCTACAATGTAATGTAAAACTAGTTTAACATAGCCTCTGTCTTGTAGTATATGATGAGTGCATTTGGTAGAGATTGCAGAAAGATGCCATCCTCTTATTTAGTTAATTAAATTCTAGGCATAAGTTGATCATGCCACTGCAAAATTACTATGTTATGGAGCATATCAGATGGCTCATACTATTGGTGAATTTATCTCAGTTTGTATTTATTTCAGTAACTGGCATGGCATTATTAAACCTACCTATCACTGTATAACTAAATATATTTTATTGCTGTATGTGATTTATTCTATACAGTGTTTTCTCTTTCAGACAAAGCAACCATGCCGACCAGTGCTGGAAAACTCATGCCCTAGTGCAGGAAATGTTATGGATGCTCCGCAACCATCTATGGGCTACCACCAACAGCCAATAAACCAAAGTATTCCACCAAACATTGTAGAATTGGTAAGACTTTCGTAATTAACATTGAGTAATTTAGGTTATATTTAATATTGGTTTTGTACTGATTTACCTTCAATATTTCTGTATGAAATACAAATCAATAGCTTCTTTATTTTTTTCTTGCAGGTGGCAGCACTTGAAGGACCTTAAAAACTTGAAGAGAAGGTATTGCAGCTAAAAAAGAAAATAAAATGCCTAAATGAAACAGTTCGAGTGCAAATGAAAAAAATTGAAAATTTCAAAAATATTGTCATTCGTCTTAAGGAAGAAAACCTAATAAATAATGATGTAGCCATTTTGTTACAACAATGCACTGGATCTAAAGATTTTTTACACCGGCAAATTTTGAAAATGAAAGGTTTGCTTTTTTTATCCATACTCTAATTCTTCTGCATGGCATGTAGGTATCATGGTTGTCAGCACCACTTTCACTCTCTGATTATCTTGGTGAAATATTTTTGTCTGTGTGATGTTTTAATTTTCTGCAGAACATTTTCGAAGGACTGGCAGAAAATTTCTAAATGTATAATTTTGTAATAATACTTACCTACTATTCCATGTTTTTGGTTCATGTGTATAACATAGTGTGATTATCTTTGTGAAATAGTTTTGATTTTCTGCAGAAAAATTTGTCGAAAAATAGTGACTCTGTAGCAATATCTAAATTTGCTTTGTTTTTGTAATATTACATACTATTCCATGTTTTTGTTTTAATGCATACTCTTTGTGGAATTATGTTTGTCTATGTGATATTTTGATTTTCTGCAGAACAAATGTTTGTCATAGGACTAGATACTAAGGTATGTTAGTAGGCCTACTATAATATTATATCTTTGTTAAGTTTCCTGCTACTCCGTGGTTTGACATTTATGTTTATGCTGTACCTACATTACTATATAAATTAAATATAAAAACTACATTTTCACATTTTTTCTGGTCTTTTTTTCTTTCCTATACCTATATACTGATGTTTAACATACCTACAGCGTCGCAAAAAAGAGTAAAACTTATAAAGTGGTAACACTGTGGAGAAATGTCAAAACCTCGAACTTTACTTAAGAAAATACTACCACAATCAATACTATTTTTTGCGACGCTGTAAGGCATTATAGTACAATTGGAAATTAATTTAGAAATCTAAAAGGACTCTTATTCCGATTTATGGTTCTTCTGACTACTTCATCACTAGATTCATTTACAAAAACATTGTACTTGCATGTACAGTGTGGTAAGTAAAACGGGGTTTTCAGTCATAGTGCCCACTCATACAACCTAACTCTAATCAAATCGCAAAATAGAAAAGCGTCAGAGTCCACTCTGAACGCATAATAAACGTCCGAGTGCGCCCGGATACGTGTTTTGACAGTCCAGTCCGAGTAGCCGTCACAGTGCACTCCATCCGGGCGTAACTACTACGACAAGGGCTCCCTTGGGAGGGGAGGATTTTTTTTATTTCTAAGGCTTTACACCGGCCCACATCTACCTACCTATCAATAAATTTATCCATAATTTACTTATCTATCAATTATTTTGAATTCAAACTAAAAATAAACCTGCACCATATTTATCGATAATTTCACCGATGACTAGACACACAAGTACATCCCTATTCCGCCATTTTTGTCTCCCGATTTGTTTATTTAGGTATGCAGCAAAAGTACGTACATATCGCAGTTCCATAGGATTGTTGTTCTGAGGTAGTGATGTAGAATATTGGAATGATTCGATTAATTTTAGAATCAAATTATGACAGCCTTTGTAAATGTTTTATGACCAATGTATTCAAAGTTTCGACAAGATGAAACCTTTTTGTTTGTCGTGCACAATAAATGCTGCAGATCTTATTATATTTATTTTATATATAACTGCAAAATGAAAACGTTGTCACTTCGATTCGACATGAACAATAAAACACAGCTCTATTATTGATGAAAAAGAACTAAGAAAGAATAGGACGTTCAACGCTGGGAAACAAATGTCATCGCCATACATTTCAGGCTGTCAGTCACATTCATCCTAAATTATTTCTTTAGTCTATCAATGTGTCAGTATTTGCTTCTTTGATGTCACCGACTTGATAGATACTTGTTGCACCGTAAAGGATTTTGTATGAACATGCTACCGTGTAAACAGGTCGTAATAGTCGAGCCAGTGACTGCAACTGTAAATGGATCAGTATTAATACATTACACAGTCATTAGGTGAACCACAGTGGGTGAAATCGGGAGCTAAGCTCGGCTTACTCGTGCCGTCTCATGTGTCAATTGTACACGCTTCACAGAATGTGCTTATTATTTCTTAATGGAATCGGATATTTCGCAATAAATACCGTACTGACCTAGCAATTGTAATTCTACTGGTAGTAAAGCGGCGAATGCGTAAAGTTATACTTTATACTTCAAGCCATTTTTCTGCATATTTTGTTAAAATAATTTGCTTTAAGTAATAATAAGTAAGTAAAATTACAATTCTGTAGGTGCTTAGGAATTGATGTTCGTTAGTTTAGCTAAAACTCGAGAAAGACTGGACCGATTTGGATAATTTTGGTCTTGAATTACACGCGGGAGTCAGGGAAGGTTTAAAAGGTGCACTTCCAATACACGGGGTATAAAGGCGACGATTCCTATGGCAAAACAAATGTTTGTCGGGAGAGCTAGTATCTATATAAAATTGAATTGCTGTTCATTAGTCTCGATAAATCTCGAGAACCGCTGGACCGATTTGGCTAATTTTAGTCTTGATTGATAAGAATTTTACCCCCTATAAGCTGTAGTTATTCCAAAACGAGTGGTACAACAGCAACATCCTATGTCAAAACAAATTGTTTTCTGGGGCAGTTAAGTTTAAAATATAGATTATAATTTTGCTTACTTACGGTTGGCAAGTTTTGGAAATTTGAACATCCAATTATAAATAAACATTATATTTTTTTATTATTTTAACGGTGCAACATTGTATTTCAATACATAGTATAGAACAAATTCGCGTCCCGCTGTCTGTCTCTATATATGCTGATCTTTAAAACTACGCAACGGATTTTGTTGCGGTTTACTTTAGTAGATAGAGTGATTCTAGAGGAAGGTTGATATGTATAATACATACATATAATAGCAGAGAAGCACTGTTAATAATGTATATTGTCAAAATAACGTTTCCTGGGTCAGATGGTCTATAATAATACGAAGATCAATACTTACCTTACCCTAAAGAAACAATTTACGTCTCCACATACAAAGTAGAACAGTGGATTTACAGTTTTGTAATAAAAAGTATGCAAGTAAATAAAAACGAGTGTTAGCATTTATTTTAAATTACCGGAAACTGCCGAAATACCTTGTAAGTAATTAGGTGTTACACAAAACATACAGCCAACGTACTGAAATCATGAATTTCATTAGTGAATGTTTGCGAACAGTGCAGAATGCAGCGTAAGCTGTAGTTTTAAAATACTTATGTACCTCTAAGTACAATGTAATTGTAAAACAAATTTCATGTTGTGTTTAACTATACTTCTCCTTAATAGCTCGACTGAATTTAATGTTTTTATGTGTATTTGCGAACAGTCACAAACCTACTCTATTTTTTCAATTTTCTCCTAATTTATGCATGGAAAAAATGAAATTTTGTGTCCAGCATCCTGAACTGAAAGGGAAATACCGAAACGGTTTTGTTTAAGCTACTCGTGTTTGCTACAATCACAGTCTGGAACGTAAAAACAGTTGTACTTCTTTGAAAATGAGCAATCTGATAACAAATATCAGAATTCGACATCGTTTTCTTACAAATCTGAAGTAATTCCGTTCAGAACGACTCAAAGTTGTCAATAACAACCGAAAGTACCCTCTTACTGTCACTCCAGACTCTTGGAACTCCTTTCAAAGTGTTCGCAACGGTTTGAATAGAGACTGATAGCACAAAGCGAGTGTGTCGGACGGCACGGGACGACTCAATAGCGGTCGTAGATACGGGGAGAAACGCCGCGGGGACTAATATAAAACTTTCCCAACTTGTGATAGGTACTTCACACGGAAAACAGGTCGAATGGAAGTGGTATATGCCAAAGTTAGTATAGAAACCTCTGTCTCCGTCGCTAAACTTAAATTGTACAGCTGTACCGGTATAATTTGACAGAATATGTAACTGAGGATGATGAATGTGGGTTTATTGTTAATATTTGAAATGATTTATTCAATCTTAATACGAAATGACGTATTAAAGATTTTGTTATATTATTGTTTTGGCGATTAAGGTATGTGTAGGTTAGGGACATTAACGAAAATTCCAACCAATTCTGAACTAAAATCATATGCCACTTCCACTAAATGACATAAAAACGAAACACGTCTTTCTATTCCGTGTTGTCATAGAGCGATGAAGAGATAGGTAATATAGTATATCCTAGGTTATTATGTGACAGTAACTTGCTGAATCTAAACACTTTTGCTCGCTCGGTTTATATCGGTTTATTGGATAAAGTTGCCGACGGAAACTCTGTTCCGTCAATTTCAGATTTAGGATTCGAATATTGACTTTCATTCACGTGGGACGTAACATGTTGCGGCACCTGGTTGCAATTCACTGAACTATATTTTTTGCTAGAACGTTAATTTTAGTTACAAAGATTTTGTTGAACGACAATACTTCGGCCATTTTTTTCTACAAGTACAAATCTCAACGACGCGACGTTTTCGTGGTTTAGTATAGTGTGCTTTGGAAAATAAGTTCTACTCTATCCTCATTACATTTCTTAATTTTCTACCAACAAGAAAATCTTGCTATAGAGAGTTTTTCTTTTCTTCGTACACACATAAATCGGATTTTTTTCCATGTTTGACCAATTTTTTTTTATTTTCAAAGTATTTTTCTGTGGTATGCATATATTTAGAACAGCGCTAGTGCACTACTAGTGAAGGTCTCAAAAACTGCTCGAATGTACGCTAAATACGGACAAACTGGTTACTGGATTACCTGATGAAGTCAAATCAAATCATTTATTAGTGAATACATGTCTTGATCCTCTGATGATGTTCTTCATCCTTAGACACTTTTGATGTGTGTATTATGTCAACTTTATTGATTACAAAAAAAAATATGCCAATAAATTAATTTAAAAATAAATATACATTAGATTTATAGACAATAAACATCTTTAAATAGAGATTCTATATTGGCATTACAGTTACATTGTTAAAAACTTTTTATTAAAATCCATTACTATAATTGAATGAGTGAAAATTTCCTCTAATGTGTAGTGTCTGCCGAGACGGTGTCCAACTTAGTCAATGTTTTTTACTTTAACCTTTCATAAATACGGTTTTATCTCAAAAAATATTTTTTGAAATTACTTTTCTCTTAAAGTGCACATTTGGTAGCATGAACTTGCACAGAAGAATCCAATTCAAGATGGAGACCCTGCGAAGGGCAGTCCGCTCAGTGATAATCGTTCCTAATCACCGAAGCCTGCTAGGCCATGAACTACTAAACTTAATACATACATAAACCCACGTTCATAATCTGTAGTCTACTGAACAAAGAAGTTCATATAACTATTTTTTTAATTGTAGGTACCGAAATGAAATAAAGAGACTTAGCAACATACAAAGTAAAAAAGGACCCCGAGCAATGGTCTTACAAACGTTGTTGGGCTGGTCAATATGAACAAATTTTACTATGAAGACAACGTGGGTATTGAAAAATAAGTTTTCAATCCTCATAAAAATTTTCTATTTTGTATGGAGACGAAAAAATTTAGCCGCCGCCGTAGTAAAAGTTGCTCATATCGACGAGCCCAACAACGTTTCTAATATTCAATGGAAAATCGTATCTTTCGATATGATTTTCCAGAACGTTAAGCAGTCTTAAGGCCGATTTACACATGGTGCATGCACATAGGTACGTAGTTATTGGCACGTTAACCCACAGCTATTGACCATTATGTTTAACGGAATATAGTTTTTATTTCGTTTAGCGTTCATGTGGGCAATAATTAATCTGGGCTGGGGAATAACTGCAGCAATCACCCAATAGTAGAGTTGACGATTTTCTTGCGACTTTTCTATAAAGGTTATCTCTGGTAGAAGTTCGTGTATCGGACGAATTAATATCTACACATGCCGTATCCTACTAATATTATGAAATCCTCCGATAGATACGTGGAAAAATGGATTGGGCAACCGAGATATACCTATACTGGGCAGAAGAATATAAAGGTAATAGGTATATAAAGTAAGGTAAGGTAATAGGCAGTAATTCTTCAAGGATCTTTTTCCGCGTACCAAAACATTTGAGTTCGTAATTTAAGCCAATCAATTCTTGTCCTAGATCATAGATAAATACTGTATTATCAGAATGCGCGCATTAACAAAATACCTAAAACAAGCTAAGGAAAGGGAAAGTAAAAGAATCAACCTACTAATATTTTAAACGAGAAAGTTTGGATTGACGTTTGTTACTCTTTCACCCAAAAAACAACAGTCGTAAGCAAACTTTCCGGGACATGTTTAAAACTTCACTAATTTATATACCTACATTAGAAAGTAGTAATACATAGATGAACGTAGAATTTATTATGCCGCTGTAGATCCTGGCTCTAACAGGAATCACAGTGGTGGTAAAATTCCGGATAACTAAACAAAAAAAAGTGACCCGGTATTTTTGTTCACGTTTGTATTATACACCGCTCAAGTACATCTAATTATACATACTTGAGCAAAAGCAGCGGTGCTACGAAGCGTCTCTTGTCGACGTCAGTGATGGTGCCGCGAGCGGACTGCTGCGCCAGCCCGGCCAGCAGCAGCATCAGCCCGGCCTGCAGGGCCAGCGTGCCGCACAGGTACAGGCGCACGAACGCGCCGCCCGCCCAGCCCTCCGACTCGCATTGCCACGTCACCGGGTATATCACCTCCACTACCAGCGCTATTAACACTAGCCTGCGGAAAAATAATCTATATAATACCTCTAATATATAAAAGAAAGTCGTGTTAGTTACACCACTTGTAACTTAAGAACGGCTGGACCGATTTGTCTGAAAATTGGTGGGGAGGTAGCTCAGAACCAGGAGACGGACATAGGGTACTTTTATCCCAATCCTGTGTGACGCGTTGCTATATAGTGGGTTATTGTTTGTATGAAATACTGAAACTACGCGAATGAAATCGCGGGCCGTCCACTACTATTTACATAAAAATCATCGGGCATGTATACTGGCCACAAATAAAACAAAGGGTACCTTTCCTAATTCTTGGCTTTGGTTGAAGAACAATGATTCTTAAGTGGTTCTGATTGTCCCAGTCCGTGAGATATTAGGTAAACCTTTTCTTCTTAAGGCGGCAGTATAGAAAGATGGCTGGCAGAAGCTGGATGCGAGAAGCCGAAAACACACAGTGGCGTGCAATTGGAGAAGCCTATGTCCAGCAGTGGACAAGTATGGCTGATGATGATGATAGAAAGATGTAAGTATGAATATGGTTCCGGCGAAAGGGGTGACAAATGAAAATATTAACTTATATCTGTCTAAATGTATACATATTTTAATAAAATCATGGGGAAGTGACATAAGCATTTAGACTTAGAATTTAACGAGGATCATACCTATCACCATTTTACGTACGAATCTACATTAGCATCAATATTGGCTACAGTATCCTTGAAATCAACAGTCGGGTTGAATTCAGGACAAAAAATGTGAATTTTATTTTTGTTTTGCCTAGACTAATAATCATTAGTCTACTATGTATATGTATGTAGGTATATGTCGAAGTAATTATCAATTACTCTGAAACGTACATTCATTCAACACATTCGTGGAGGGACCAGAGTGATGCCCCTGAGTGATATTGTATGCCAGTTGGTGTGCTGTGTACCTAACTCATGATTGCGCATTATTAGCATAACATACACACTTACACACAACATATGTAGGTAATATGACGCCATCGCGAATAAGTAATCGTCATGATGAGTAAACAAAAAAAAAGTAGATTTAGTTTTTTTTGCCAAATGATAACGGAACAATGGATGAAGTGTATTTATTAAATGCATGCACTTGTGTCGACATGTGCTGACCGCCCTTTATTTCTTCCAATAAAGGGCGTAAAGCGACTATGATTAGGCCCGGGTTAACGTGCTAACCCCGGTTTGGGAATAAAAGACGTGAAGTGTATTTATTTATTTTACAATTAAAATGAATGCACTAATTCATATTGAACCCATACGTACAAGTTTTGTTGTTTGGTTGTAATTCTCTTTGGTTGTAATAGTCCTTAGTTCTTTTTTGGTATGCTTAATGCGGGAAATTTTATTAATCCGAAATTAAAAATAATCAGTTAAGACAGGACAACATCTTTTGGGTCCGCTAACAAGACGTGTGTCTTATAGAAATATTCGAAGCCGTAATAAAATTCGATTCATTACATTTTAGTTTTCTTCGCGGATTTGTCTAAAGTTTGTCCAGCAATCTAATACGTGGTGTTGATGTTACAAATATAGTTTAAATAACTAGAAATTCCGTAGGCTATTTATTCTATAGAGCGGAGTGGCAAACGCTTTCAATAGGTTTTTTGGTGAAAAACTCACACGTTATTTTTAGCTATACTTCACGCTTCTTCTTCTCAAACACCTCGTTTTATTATTTATTTAGAATGTTATGTAGGATTGTAGAAGCATAAGTTGTATGTCGCTTAAAGAACAGGACATTAAAGTATTATCTTCCCTATTGCACTGACTATAATGAATAGAATAATTACATATTTGTGTATTTACACCAAATAATTATTCAGTAATGCAGTAGGCAACTTTTATTTAAAAACTGCTAATTAAAGTTACTTGAACAACAAAAACATGTGAACTAAATTTGTACAACAAATCCATACTTGCCAAATTACTATTGCAATTTTAGAATGCATGGCTCCCACATCCATTAGTGCAGCCCACTAAGCTGTTATTAGGAATTTATCGATGCTACTAATTTCAGTTTCAGTTGATGAAAGGTATGAATAATTAGATGAGTTCAAGAGAAATGTCACAATACTAAAATAGACCTTTCTGTGCCACAATGTTCATAACCTATTTTATTTTTGCCTCATATCAATTTATAGTCTCAAAACTTGAGGTAAAAATACATTATCGCTGTATACAAATATAGAATTAACATATAAATTGAATAGTCTGTAGTTAATTGAGATTAGTCTTTGTATCTAATTTATTAGTCATCTGGTTTTTTTATCCGCTTATTTATTGCGGAGAACGTTGTATGAATGTTCCAAACGTGAGTTTAAAGCTAAAAGGGCGTCCTTTATCTTGCCTTACAAGACAAGAGAAACCGGTGCTTACATCTGACAGCTCCGTTATATTTCATAATACAAAGGAGATTTCCAGAAGACAAATCCGGACGTACAATCTCTTAGAGTGTTCTTTACGTATATTGTTCTTTAAGTATATCAAGGTAAATTTTTGTATTACTTTTTTTTTGGGAAAGGCAGTTTGCAGATTTAAAGCATTCTACCTTTTTATATGAATTAATTTAACTCTTTTAATTATATTGTTAGGAAAGTATGCCAGCTGAACTAGTATCATAGGGGGTTAGGACGTCAACATTAGTCTTGTGATATGAATCTTGTCTCCAGGTCAGATTTGTAAATCTTAAAGAATTATATTTAACAATTCTTAATTATTTATATTCACAGACTTATTTATTTTATTGAAATTATGATTATAATTCGTAGGTATGTGAATTCACATTTTCAATTGAGCATGAAGTATGTTAGTAACACAATATAAATCAATCATAGGGGAAAAAACTTTCAGAAGAATTATGACTTTTGATAGTGGAGTATAAAATAGATAAGATTAAAATTTAAGGGAAATATATTGATACTAGCAACCATATATTATATAAATTATTCCCTTCGGAGGTAATGCACGTACTTAAAAAAAACATTTTATGACATGACACAAAAATTAAAACACAACCAACATACAGAATCCGTCGAAGCGTTTAAAACAGAAAATCTCAATAGAAAAACGGAGTTCGAACGTCGTTTATTGATTACCGTTTAATTTCAATGTCAGCAGGTCCCAAGTTCACAGTTGCCTTGACCTGACCTTGGTGACCTTGGGGTGCATAATTTAGTTCGTTGTGACGAATGAAGGATTCCCTGAAGGGTCGTGGGAGGCAACAGCTGCTGCTCGACCCGCTTATATTGTGACACGAGCTGATGTCACATGGGGTCACGCAATTGTTAATTCATGAATGAAACCAAAACAATTAATGCACTCGCCACAAAGCTTTGATTAGTTCAGTAAGTTCTTATGAAATGTCTTCTAAAGTGAAATGAATTAACCTGACTGAATTGGTCATTGATTTGTTCTATTCTGTGATAAGATTTTAAAGTCAACCTACTCTTGATTTTGGATTTTAGAGTTTAGAATATTAATATTGTAACTACGAAAACTACATAATATTTGCAAACTGAACTTTTTTATTCGAATAGGAAACGTCATAAACAGCTTTTTCTGGTTTAAAAGCACAGTGCAGCGAAGTTTTGTTAAAGTACCTTCAATTATTCTACTTATGTGTTCCGGTAAAAGTAAAGGGATCTCTAACATATAAAAGTTTATAGAGACATATATACACTCAATGACTCCATAAACGGAGTCATTATAGCTAAACGTGGCTCCCCTTATCCTGAAAGTTTGGGTTTAGATAGTAAGAACTATCTTTTTGCATCATTTTTTCTATGAAAAGTTTTGTCCATAGCGTATGTAGCTATGTATAAATCTTCTCAAAAAATAACCTTACTAGCCTACGTTACATTTAGTCTGACAGTAGGGACTTAGATACAAATAGTAAGGATAAACTTTAAACTAAGATTGTTTTTTTTTCTTTAAGAAGTATAAAGAAGTTTGTGTTGCGAACCTTTTCACTATGCAAACTATTTCTTACTACTGTACTCGTATTCCTTTCTTTCGAATTAATGTGAAGTTTCTTATCGTCAAATTGTAAATAACCTTTTTATTTTTCCGGACAGTATGCATACTTACTTCAAATGCAAATGTATACTCGTCTAACTAGTTTCATTTGCAGGAAAAACTGCCACATCAAAAAAGATGTCTTCCTCAATTCAATAGTACATGCTTTTTATGTTTGTTCGCGGATAACTTCGTCGTTTACGAACCGATTTGGATGATTATTTTTTGTTCGAAACAAGATATTTGAAAGGTGGTCCCATGATAAGAAAGCCAGGGTTTGATGATGGCAGACTAGATAAAACGACGGGCACTTTAAAAAATCGTAGGGACCACTAGTACAGGGTGGATGTCGGTTCGTTTTTCTTTAAAATTATACTGGTTTTTCCTATAAAAAGATGAATGTGAACGAGACAAGAGATGTAGCAGAAGTAGATCCTTTTCGTAGACAATCGTGAAGTTGTATGATGTATTCATGCATGTATTCGCAACCGGTAGGTAGAGATACCTACTTAATTGCTTTTAAAATATGTTCGATTATTGAAATCGAATTAATTTAATTAAGACCCAGATTAATAATATAATCTAGGTCGTATTTTGTAATGTAAACTTCACAGTATGTCGAGATCATGAATAATAATTCCAAATTTCCAATATTGTTTAGGTATGCATATTGGTTGTTGCAGAAGAAACTAGATTGTGATATCATCGCGGTCAAAAATTACATAACACCTGTATCTAACAAAATGAGACTTTTGATTCATACGTTGTTCTTTTTCTTTTTAACCGACTTCGGAAAAAGGAGAAAATTCTGGACACATTTGTATTTTTTAATGTTTGTCACCTCATGACTTTTGACAGGGTAAACCGATTTCGATGATCCTTTTAAATTTAAAAACTGGAGATTTCAGTATCGGTCCATTTAAATTTGATTCAGTTCTGACAATGAAATACAAAAACATGTCTTAATTTGTATTTTACTGTCTGAAGTCGGTTCTTTTTCTTTAAATTTATTGATTGTTTTTTTTTGGAAATAAAGTTCGCGATTGACGGTAATTGTAATTATAACATAAACACACTTCCATGATTAATTTTATCAATAAATGATATTTTGTGAACGATATGATTATAATCATAAACGGATATACGCATCCCACATTTAAGTTCATTGCGAAATTACAACCCAAATGAAAAACTAATATGTTCCTAAAAATAGGCAACAAACTCCTATTTAGATTATGCAACCATGCGTCCCTCCATCGCAAGAAGTTAGGCCACAATTTGTGTCCCACTTTGTTGGTGGAAGGCTACTTTGGAACATCGGTCTCTAAGCCCCACTTTGCGGCGCAGTGTGACGCCATGTCCTAATGGATCTCTCCTGGGGAGTGTACATACAGTGCTGAAACCTTTCATTTATAAATAGAACCTAGTTTTCTATAGAAGCTGAGATCATACTTTTCTCGATATCCACTTACTTCTATGGCGTTAGCAAGTAAACACTTGAGTCATACTACCCACAAGTTACCTTTCTGACTTCCAAGATTTCTTGCTATGTTTACTTATCGTACTTGTAGAAATTCACTAAGTAAATACAATTATTTACGTGTAAAATGGACAAACAACATGACTTGAATCACACATTTTATGCATACCGTAATTTATCTTCTTTTTTTTAATGCATTTGCATTAAAAATAGAAGAATATGATTCCCATACTGCCTGGTGCGATGTAGTCTACGATGGAGCACGCTTGCCTTTTAGATACCGTGCCATGACGACGTTACTCGTGGTATTTATAAAGATAGAACAACTCTATTGCAGGTCTCAAAAGCCGGTCAAATTCGGACAAGAAGGGACCTAAGTCTCTGGAACCATAACGGCAAACGATGTGTACTGTTGATTTCATTAATATTATTTCACTGTCGTTGATAGTAAAACAGCGATGCACGTCGTTTGCCGCTACGATGCCAGAACGATGCAACTACGAGAGTTTAGCAGACTTGCCCCCCCTAGTCTAAGTTAATACGTCATCCAGTTATTTTTTTTACTTTGTATGGATACGGCGGTACGTGTCTACGCTAAGACTTACCGGCATGACTCGTAGTACAAATTTTCTTGCTCATGGTTTTTGCGTTTTATTGAATACTTAAGACCGACTAAAATTAATATTACATAGGTACATACATACACTTCACGCCTGTCTCCCAGACGGGTAGGCTAGGTAGACTACAGATCTCCATTTGTCACGGTCCTGACATATCCCTTTCGCTTCATCTACATTCATAAATCTTTTCATATATGACCTCCGGTTTCGAGTACTTTTCACGCCACCTTCCACCAGGACATCACCAATCTGGTCAATGTATGTCCTTCTGGGGCGACCTCTACTGACCCGGCCCATTACATCACCCATATAAATCTCTTTCGTTAACCGAATTTCATCCATTTTCTCCATATGCCCAAACCACCGAAGCATGCCCTTTTCAATCTTAGTCACTACATCTTCTTTCAAACCGCAACTTTCTCTTATCGCACTCAACTGGATAAGTGTGAAACTACCAACGAATTCGTATTTGTAAAAAAAAAATGCGTAAATATTTAAAACTGCTGCCCAAAAACACTATTCCACAGAGTTGCGGGCACAACTAGTTTTCAAATAAAGTTAGAAGTGTCAAGTAGTTTTTACGATTAAAATCTGTCTTGTGTTAGGCTTTATTTAAGGACAAGAGGCACGTTGCAGGTCGCGTTAGGCGCCCATACATTTTAAATTAATTGACCGTCAAAACGATGGGTAACGGATGGTATGGGTGCAAGTCGAGCCACACCATCGTGCCGTGGTGTCCTTAGATGAGGCCATAGAGATAGGTTACGGGATAAACGCGGCATGAATCCCTTTAATCCTCACTAACATTGTTAAAGCAAACTTGATGCTTTTCAAAGATCTAATATAATCCGTATAGTTGGTCCGACGTAGTCGGAGTTAACACAAACTCATGTACATATAAGCCCTGTAAATACCTGTTGGGACGACCAAAACATTTACATTACACGCATACCTAAATTGTGAAATGAAAATTGGAGCTTACAGAAGAGCTTAGCGGGATATTCGTTTAATAAATGGATTATTGGGCGATGAATTAGCCACAACAAAAATATAATATTACAAGGTCACCTCACTCTGCATAACGCTGGGGAGTCTGTGTCTACAGTGAAGGACTGCTGGAGCGAAAGAACTAATTTCATCCAATAAAAAAACCGGAAGTGATGCGACCAGATATACTTAAAGGACTGATATGCTTTGGACGAGCCCTATAAATAATCACGAAGCTGTCCAATGGTCTTAAAACCTTTACTATGGTAGTTACGAGAATAGTTCTGAATAATGTCAATAACTGGAATGTGTATCGTGGCCCTTGTATGTATAAAATTAGGAATATTACCAAAACTCAAGAAAACCGAAGACGTCACTAAGCCTTTGACTCTTGATAAAAAACTACTTAAAAATAAATAAATACACTTCACGCCTTTTAATCCCAAAGCGGGGTAGGCAGAGGCACTTGCTAAAGCAAATGCCCATGGTTCACCAAGCGTATAACCGTACCCAATGTGACAGGGTTGAGCCCATCGCCGTTATAGGGTTCACACACCTTGCGGTGTGTGGGTTTCATCACGATGTTGTGTACGAGCGTTGCGTTGCGTACATATGCTCTGAAAAAGAATCCCATTGGTACACGTCCAGTAGCCGGACTAAAACCCGCGAACTCCCTGTTACTAGTCAAGTATCCGACCAACTGGACCACAGACGCTTTCTTCAAGGAATCTTATGTCTAAAGTCTAAATAGAAACACCTCAACAAATTGTCAATCAGCTGGTCGGTTAGCTTCTATAAAGAGGTACATTTTTCTTTTCGTTTTTGATAAAGGTTTCCTTCGTGTTATGTGCTGAGAGACTTTCTTGAGTTTAGCAAATATTTTTTAATTTAAACTTTGTATAGATCACAGTTTTTCTGAGTCAAGTGCGTTCCTGCACTGCGTCATAGGTGTATAGTGGAGGTAGTTGGGCTACAGTGTTTCTTTACACATTGAGAAATAAGATCCACTTTCTATATTTACAAAATGTGCAAACACTTTGGATTTATATTTATTTACGTTTTCTCAATTTCTGCGAAACTTGGGGAAACCTACTTTTCAAAATATTTGGGACGGTAACTATAAATAGACATCTAGGTACTCATTGAAAAACAACAACTGTATGCGTTTTTACTACTACTTACGAATTGTCAAGAATATTATATTACTAATCTTAACAAAAATTAAGATCACGGTACACATTTGAATACATAAATTATTATGGATGAAAGAAAAGAGGGGCGTGGAAAGGCGAAAGAGATTTGCCAGGATTGACTCTAGTGAAGGTCCATGATCTAAGACTATCTCTTTGAGAAGTGAGCGTATATGTACGTATGTACGTAAAAGAGGTATGTCAAGACCTATTCCTATTCCTGTGGGTAAACGCCCAGATACTTGTTATGCTTACATTGTTGTTATGTTGATTTTACCCGCCGTTATCTCAATAGAAAAACAATATTTTACAGTTGTTCTATACAATTTGTACAAAAACTTTATGTTGAGAGATGACAGGAACCTGTTAGCCATTTACACACACACCTTTTTACAGACTGTAAAAAAGTACTTTTCTACCTATATTTATTATTTTTGCAGACGCGTTCACTTGAAATGAAAAGAAAATTATAGATATAATGGCTCCGATGCGTCGAAAGATCCGATATTCATTTAATTTCCTCTCGATAGCTCATTCCGAATCGACTTTACTCGTCATTGTTTATTTAATTTTAATTACTTACTGTGTTATCACGCATTCGATCACTCGAATAAACCGGTCTTATGGGAAGTTTCTGGTGACAGAAAGTTCTTCGTTCCTATTTCTGTCATTAATGTCAGATTGATGATATCCAAAGTCGGTGTCAGATGACTCCTGTATGTACTAAATTCCCTATTCCTGGGCACTCAAATTAAGACTATACTCAAATGTTGTTGCATGATACATTGAGAGGCGGGATGTATCCTAGAAAGGGTTATATAATTATTTTTTACATATCTAGTACACAAACTCACATTCATGGTACCGAAATAGTTAGGCGGTAGAAACGTTGACATTTTGATAAACCTATACGTAACGTTTAGTTGTCAGTTAGTTACCTCACCATCCTTAAACACAACTTATTTTAGGTCTACTGTTAGTTATTACATATATCTGACGCACAACGGTTACTGGTTTATTAACTTGAACTTCTGAATAGTTGTCAGACTTTATTGACAAGATAATTAATAAATAATTAAGTTTTCGATTAACAAGTTGGCTAAACTATCACTAAATAATTCCCTTCGAAAATAATATTTCACTATTAATCCCTAAGCTGGGTAGGCAGGGGCACTTGCTAAGCAAACGTCCACGTATCACCGGGCTTATTTAACCCATCGCAGTTGCCTATAGGATTCAGATTCTAGTATGCGGATTTCATTTCGATGTTTTCCTTCACCGTATGAGCGTTGCGTTGCGTACAGC
>SJJU01001143.1:0-50836 GCA_012932125.1 Conopomorpha cramerella | reverse complement strand
ACAGATACAGTCGTGGGACAAGCAGAACACACTCACTGAAAAGTTTGGCCAACAGTTATTAAATATTCTAAAAATATATGGTTATATACCGTAAATGATACGGTATCCTTCGAATCTACTTATAAATCAAATAAAATACGAGTTATTCCAGAAACAATCGAATACAAGGATAAACAGTTTGTTTGAAAGAAACGGAACATTTGTATTGATTGGGAAGAGACGTCAAAACCTTGTCAAAGTCAAACAGAATTGTTTGTGAAAAATGGCGTCCAAGGAATCTCTGGATGTAAGTTTTATTTGTTTTTTACGCTTATTTTGAATTAATTGTCCTTTCAAATTACTTAGTATCATGTAGTTTCAATGTGTTGTTCTTTGGTTTTGTTGTTTTAATGTTGCTCTTTCTATTTACAATTAATATTCGGATGTGAAGACCACGCCCAGACTTTTGTACAATATTTATATATTTTGAATGAAATACATAACAGGAACGATTCCCGGACCCTTAGATAGTCAGTAAAATATGTGCCCGAACTAAGATTTCTTTGTCGTATTTGATTTTTACGTACTTATGTAAAAAAATATTGTACTCTGTGAGGATACAAGTAACTCCTGCAAGTTTTTTCAATAAATGTTATTTACTTGCTTATCTAAGACTTACATTTTAATACACCAATTTGTGATTTAGGCTGATTGCTAACAACCAGTTTTTTTGTGATCTAATAAGAATCCTCTAAAATAGTACCTATTACTCTTTCGATGAGTACAATAATAAATTGTTTCTCTTTGTAAGAAAGATTCTAAATGCTTAATGTTTTTTCTGCACAATTATTCAATATTTATTCCTTTTTTGCCAGCATCTTGAAAGACACATTGTGTACAAGTTAATATCTTTACCAAAACAAATTTACTGAATTACAAGTTGAGATGGACACCACATCTCATGCTATCGGAGCAAGTTGTTAACATTTGGATACTATGACCACCAGGGTGTTACTGGATATTAAACTATAACTTATGGCTTACGAAGCTATCTTTTGAACTATACCTGTGCAATGGAAGTAGTTTTTATTTCATAGTATTTTGTTTTTACTCTTGGTTTCTTAATGAGAAAGCTATGATATCAAATATGAATATTCAACAAGAGAAAAAGCATTTAAAAAAACCCTCTATAGAAAAATATGTTAGTTCATTTCCATGGTACTGTTTGAGATATGTACCAAGTTTTAAGTACAATAGCCATTTATGAGGTATTTATGTATGGAAAAATTTATTTCAACTTGACGCAGAGTACGCAGAGTATATTAAATGTATTTCAACCTTTGAAGCCTGAAAAATAAGAGACAATAGATTTTAATTATCAACTCCATTTGGTGGCCGAGTTGAATCTCGAGGGATAAAGCAAAAGTAAAATATTTGTATTTCTTTCAATTTTAGTTCCCTTTATTCTATTATTCTTATTTCAACAACATATTTATGTCCTTTTTATTTATCAATTTTTTAGTAAGACATTGAGTACAACCTTCTACTTCTTTCCCATCTAAATTTGTCGACTCAATTATTCTCAATTACATAGCATCTTTCCCTGTGGCAAACCAATAATTATAAGCAGTATGCAAGTAGTAATACTTTTCTCTGCTCAAAAATTTTGAAGCAATTTTCCCCCCAACATTACTTGTATAATGCAAAACATTATTCTATAGGTAAATCTCCCCAACGTATTTTGCAAATGCGCTCAACCCCGCCACAGTGCAGCAAGCTTGAATTTGCATTATTATCAGTTCGAAAATTATACCGTCCGAAAGAGCGAGACCGCGCACGTATAAGCCGGTTGGAAGGTCGTATTAAGGTCATACTGGAATAAATAGGGGTTGATAGGTTCCTGCATTCATTGGGAACAATGCCTATTGCCTGACCCTCGTAATAAGACATTCCAGACTATTTCATAACCTAAGTATATATTACATACATGGAGAATAAAGGGATCGAGTTGCTGTCGGAATACATATTGAATTTGAGTCCCAAGTCACTATTATAATATGTTTTTTATGATATTAATTTACGTGGCGTATTTTAACTCACCAGTATTAGAATACGATTATGTACTAGCTGACCCCGCAAACATTTGTTTCGTCGTAGAAAAAATTGTGCCCCGCGTATTGGAATAAATACACCATTTAAACCTTCCCTGGACTTCCACGAATAATTCAATATCAAAATTAGCCAAATCGGTCCAGACGTTTTCCAGTTTTAGCGAGACTAACAGCAATTCATTTTTATATAATAGATAGATTTAGATAATAATTCCTATTTAGTAAATACTAGCTGTTCCAGAAAACATTTGTTTTTCCATAATAAATTGCCTTTATACTCCATGTATTGGGAGAAATACAACTGGTAGATGCATAAAAAATAGATGGTAGCCGATTCTCAGACCTACTGAATACGCAAATAAAATTTGGTATAAATCGGTAAAGCCGTTTCGGAAGAGTACGGTAGGTAACTAACATTGATACATAGACATTCTATATATTAGAAGATTAGACATTTAATAAAATAAAAAATAACTCTCTTGTCCAATTGCAGAAATAGCATAACATTTCTGTTAAACAGGAAAGAAAACGAATCGTTTTATGGTTCAATAAATATCATATTGTGTTTGTAGAAGGGAACAGGAAAAAAACCTTTAATAATGTTGACAGTCTTTTGTCGGGAATTTATGGATTTCATCAGATTCTCGATTCGTGTTGCAGTTAAAAAAATCCGTTTGGCATCCATTACCTTCGTGGAGTAGATTAGGTAGGTATTATAATGCCGCAAATTAAAGATTTCAATCTAATCATAAGTTGAATTAGACGAAGCGTCAAACGCGCATGTAAGTCACGCAAGATGATACAATTAGGTTGATTGTCTAAACTCAACCTAAAAAGGACACAGTGTTATTATGAGCGTCCGTGAATATGATAGGGTCTTGTCATATATCTACATGCAGATCGACGGCGTAAAACTGAGCTGTCTCTATTTACTTCCATACTTAGCTGTCTGATTTTGACGATTACTAAGTTTTATTATGTGTAAAATAGTTCTCCACGTGCCGGCACTAGAAGTAGTTTTCCGTTGCCAACACTTTGTCTATGGCGGCGTCTGCTCGGGTAAGGTCCTGCGCTGACGCAAGTGCCGCCTTCCCGCAGGATGTCGCGAATGAGACCGTGTCCTCATAACGCCGCCGGCCACCCGTGGGTGGCGGCGAGCCGTGGTCTTGCGTAACACCTTTACTTGATAGTATAATGAGGATATCACTTTGCTTAAAGCTATAACACTGTAAAGTCCCTTGCGACGATCTCGAGATTGTGCCATTCTGCTGACTCATTCTACTCCAATAATGTTACCAGCGGGCGTCAGTCACGGTGTAACATGACATTTTTATTTTTCTAATCTACGCTCCAGATGTAATTGTTGCCTTAATATCTTTCCTTAACGGACATACCGATTATGTTTCTAGGTATTGTTCTTAATTAGGTATTTGGCTGAAATTTGGCATCGACTAAAATTGTTTATCGTCTCTGGATATTCTAACGCAATTAACTACACTGATGACGGCGACAAGTGACGCTTTCGTCGAGAAAATTTCGATATTTTTAAAACCATTATCGTGTCGCTTCGGTGTCTTCCAATCCCCCTTGAAATATAGACTGTGAAGGCGGGTTGCTGAGGGGGAAACTCGTCGTCGCCGATACGGGTGTTTGTTCAAGTTGCCGTTCAACTTTGTCAAGTCGCATTAACTGCTTAATCTGAAGTTCGGGAGCTTCTTATTTCATTACTGGCTTTGTCACGTAGAGCTGCGAGAAGTTAGTGCATTGGCAACTTCGTGATAGGCTGTATCGTTCGAGATCTAGTGGGAAAGTGAAACTTTGCTGCCTCACGTCTTCTCTTTTACCAACATTCTTTAAAGCCTTAAAAGGAAATAATGGTTGTCTGTAAATAGTTTTTTTTATAAAACTTACTACTTAACAATGCCAGAAAAATACTTAAGTAGGTGCAATATATAAAACTGTTGGATTAGAAACATGAGACAGTGTTAACTTTCCTGTACAACTAATCCTTGATCTTTCGAACGAAAGATATCTCTATCGTGCAGATTTCTACTTTTTAGCAATCCATGGGCGTCAATCAACCTTAAACCGCAGCCCAGCTGTGACCAACACCCTCCCATTAATACTAGCAAGGACACAATACCTTATTTCATTCCCATTATTCGTTTTGTGGCCAATAATTTACTTAGCTAAATGACCGACGCGCCCTCACCCATAAAATAAATACCTAATGCTTCGCAACAGTCGTTTTGTAAACGTTGAAAACCTGCGAAGGCAAGAAGTATAGCTTTTACAAAGGAACATTTTTTACGCAAATTACTGAAGTTCAGGCAACTACACCAGTTTTTGTGAAAGGTAAGGCATTTTCTTTATAACGTAATTTGGTAGCGAAGAAATGTACCTTCGCCGTTGAATCTGCAGAAAGTGAAGGAAAAATATTGCTTGCTCCGATACTGACAAACAAAGCAAGATAAGGTCCTCAAGGACAGAATTATTTCCAAAAGGTTACGTCACAGTGTTCTTATAGAACATTTAGGGAAAAAACGTCTTTTCAAATTGGTTGGGGCCGTCGTCCTTATTTGTACAAGAATTAGCAGGGAGTTTTTGTAAAAGCTCAGATAGATTAAAGAGGGAAGATCAGATAGATTACGGATTTCTCATTACCCAGTGATTCTCTGAGTGTTATATACCTACACTGTGAGTCGATAAATAAACAGCTTACCGTTGTATCTAGCTTCATCCATCTCGGTTTTACTTAACGTGAGTTCTGAAATTATTTATGTAGGTATAAAATATCTTTCTTTCTTATCTTCTTTGATTTTTTTCAATGTTATTATTTGATCTCTTGTGCTGTATATTGTATAATATTCCACGTTTGTCATGCTTAAAAATGAGACAAACTGTAAAGAAATTATTACAACTGGTTTTAATATATTGAATCTAGCCACTTCAAAATTCTGTTCAGTCCCACTACACTGGCAAACTTGAGATATAGAGAAAGATAGATAAAATTATATGGCAAGTGCCTGTATTCTAAAACAACAATCGGTACTCGAGTGTCGCTTGATCATAGTTTGTCTCCTTTACACAAACACTACGCGTTTATGAATACTGCCCGATGAAAGTATGTATGAAAGAATAATGCGTTTCACGTGTAAGCTTCTAATGAATCAGCTATATGCCTACCCGTCAGTATTCATTTGGGTGTTATTGATCGATTTTCGATGAATGGACGGACGTGCCGTATCTTGTTTCGGATGTAAAAATTCAGCCATGTAGGTATTTCCACCGCAAATCGAACATGTATTACTTACTGGAGAAGGCCTTCAATATATTGTAGTTATACTTCTGAGTATTGGAACATAATCACGGACATATTAACAACAATTCAGTTTCATCTTTATGTACGAATATATATTTTATTCGCAACGACAATTTGTGATAAAAATAATCTTTTTGCAAACTTATTATGTAAGTATATAAACTCCCGTATTTATTTCCTTCTGTCGTGTACAGAATATTTGCAGACTTTCAGGTCGATTTAATCTTCCCATTACAAACCTATTGTAAACGTAATTGGTTATGTTACAACATGATGATTATGTAATGGCACGTTCAGAATCTCGAATACCACACCCCTCACACTCTCGATTTTCTAGGGAGACGTTCGAGAGGCTGATCTTGACTAAATTGGCTTGTCGATCTCCCAAAATACAAGCACTTGACCTATTTTTCGTACCATCTAATGACAATTACTCAACCACTTACCTGGCTGCCACAAAGTTTTCCTGAAATGTATCTTCATTCTCGTCTTACAATTCACCTTTTCGCGGCATTTTCCTAACGTATAGGTAGGATGGTACACGAAAGCATACGATAGCTTTAGATAACTCAGAATCTGTAATATAAAAATGAATCGCAAAATGTGTTAGTAAGCGCATAACTCAATAACGCCTGGAACATTTGGCCAATCGTTTTTTTTAAATGCTCATTGAAGGGTGCTTTATACCGCAAGAAAAATCAAATAATTGCCGGGACAACCTTCAAAACAGCCCTTTTATTTTTTCATAACTAGAATGTAGTCGCAATTTGAACTTTATTGGCGTAACAAATAATTGCCGGGACCTCAAACCTCAAGGAATATTTCTGAATCCTTCATTATTAACCAATTTATCAGTAATTGGTCAGTTTCTCCAAAGGTTCGGTGCACTGGAAATGAGATTACGTATGAATAAATAAAACAGTTTTTAAAATTGAATGAGCTCTCGTTGTAATTTTCTAGAAGCTGAACGTCGGTAGTAAAGTGCCTATACAACGTACTTTTTTTCTTCGCGCACTGTCGTATCGTTCCTCAAGCCAATCCGTGGCGACGCAGACATCTTGCTGTCTGATCAATATCTTCAAGGTTCCTCACTTTGTTAGCCATAAAGCAATACAATTTTATTGCACGTCCGTTAGGTATAAATGCCGAAGTAATGGACGCCTCCTTTTGTTGCAGAGTTATGGGGACGTCGGAAATTAATTATTTTATACGTCTACAAGATCATTAAGACCTTGTTGAAATTGCAAACGTGATGTTTTTTCGATATGTAACTGTTTACTTATGACATATATTATTTTCAAACATTTACAAGGGTAAATGAACAACAAAAGCACCTGTCACTGTCACTATCTAGACAAGACCTGTGCTATATCGAAGATTGTATATTATCTATATCTAGGTATATAGAGGTATATGTCTTATAGAGGAGTAATATGTTTGTTTGAACAGGCTCCGACTGGAACGATTTGAAAAAAATCTCAACTGGTGGGAAACTAAACTATATTAAATTAAAAAAAAATAAGTATCCTTATTAAAACTCCAATAGTGTAATTTAATATATGCGACTAATATACTGCCTCGTCGAAAACCTAAAAAAAAAAATTAAATGTCAAATGTAACGTTTGCATCCCAAAGGAGATCCCTCACAAGAAGACTTTTGTAAGCGGCGAACTTTAACCGATCGAATGGACGAGCTTTTTTAAAAAGGAAGGATTGGTCAGGGCACACGAAACGATTGATGAGTGTGCATTAAGTGAGAAAGGTTTTCCTGAGTAAAAGCAAGTTAAGATTAAGTCTACCCTTTTGGAAGGCCCAGTCTACCCTTCTGGAATACTCGTGAATAAATGTATAACTTTTATGCGTACCGTATGTGTATTTTTTTTACGTGCACACACACAGTGCGTTTCCAAAATATCGTTAGTAATACTGTCCCAGCGTTCACGAAAATTTCCATACCATAACATAAGTTCTGCTTAACCTGGTGTTTTCATTTTCCTACATTTTTCTAAGACTTGAATCTTCCAATTACTAATAATTAAAGTATTGTGGAAGATAATGATATGTTTGATAATTTTGTGCTCATTAGATGGCTATCCTGGGTATACCTTAAATTAAGGCCTAAATACCTATTTTATACTGTAACTTTTGCGTAAATAAATGCAAGCTTAATCTACCTTACGACCGTCATTAGTTTTATCAGCTTAATTACCAAGTCCCTACGGCACGGCACGGGAAGATACCTTACCTATTTTTATGGTGGAAAATTTCCTGGGAAAGTATTTAGTATTAATAGGCACTTTGCGTCATTATTATAAGGAATAGGTTTTATTTAGCCAATTTTAAATGAACAAACGAACTGACAAACATTCTAAAATAAATAACCTACGTTATTGGCGTTACTTGTAAAATTTGTTATTAACAATACCGTAGGTATAAGTTATTTCGAATAAAAACCAGGAAAACAGTAACAAAATCAAATAACTGAAAAATATGTATGAACCTTCACGTCAAAAGAAGAATAACTTTTATTCGACTGAAGATGTACAGGAGTACTAAACAACGTTTGAGGCATATTCACTTTATTTCCTGTAAAGTGTACGTAAGTAACATAAGACAAGAATGTGTACGAAGATTTCCTTTGCGGTTAGTTTCTAAAAATGTTTGTTGTCACTGAATCTGGTCGCCAAGATAAACGGGGCGAGGACCCGTCGCCGCCACCGCTGTGGATTTTCGTTTAGATAAAAGAAAACTAGTTCTTATTTTGTGGAAGATAAGGATGGAGAGCGTAGGGACCTTTCCAACCTATTATCTGGTTTGCAATATCGGGTTGCTTGTCCGCTTTCGCTGAAACGTCAGACGATGTATTATTATGAGCTTCCGAAGCTCTCGTGTTTCTGAAAATAGCTTTGCTTAGCTTGGGTTTTTAACAAAGAAGGAATACTTGAAGTTACACTCGGTTTTTTCACAAATAGTCGAACCCTATTGAATATTCTATTGTATGTTGAGTTACGGAAAATCCATCAGCGCTGACTAGATAGAGAGGAATTTTTAAATCCCATTTTTGTGTAACGCGCAGGGACAGTGTAATAAATGTTTGTACGGGGTAGTAGTTTGTATATCCGAGGAAAAAGTTCCGTTCGTTTACCAGGGGGGGGCAGGCAGAGAAGAGTGTGGAAAACATATTATCCAGGATGAACATGTTTTGTGTACTATAACTATTGTAAGGAGGAAAGATTGTATTTTTTGTTTGCTGCATCGAATTCGATAATTCTTTCACCATCAGAATGATGCATTATCTAAGTAACATAATCTATATTTTAACCTCTTCATTTCAACAGGAATGGACTAAAACTTTAACGTACACAGCTCGGAACAGTAGTATTTCCGAGTAGTGAAAAAACAAAAAAAGTACATTTTTCCATTCGATATACGGATACGACAGTAGCATCTTTTCCAACATTCACAATTGCAATTTACGTAGGCACAAAAAAAAATACAAAATTTAATAACACTGTTTGTTTACGATTTGTATTTATTTACCTAATACTGAACGCCCCGCGATTTCATTCGTGTAGTTTCAGTCATACCATCTATATAGCGACGCGTCTCAGTATCCTTTATACTACTACTGGTCCTAAGCTACCTTTATGCCATTTTGCAGTCTAATCGTTTCAGCCGTCGTTGATTTATAAATAGCGTAACAACTTTCTTTTATGTATAGGTATATTTACCTATTGCATAAAGACGAGTTCAGTAGGTTCTATAAAGAACTCTTTGTTATTGTAGCGGCTCGGAACTCGATCGATCCAGCCCCCACCGCTTCGTGTCATTGTTATTGCATGTATTAGTAAGTTGCAATTGGCGCCAAATTGTCACTATCACCCCGCCTTTGGTCGAACAACACGGCGGCAAGGCACTTCAATCATATTGATTTATACCTGGCGGGTTGTAGGCACACTCGCTCGCCTCCAACGAGGGTTGCTCGAAATTGCTTTTGTAGACAGGTACTTACCGTGTACTGACACGGATACGTGCCTTTAACCGATATGATGCTAGATATAATGGCGCCGTGTGTCTATTACAGGTCCCTTGTCTAACAATAAATATAGTAACTGCCTTATGAATCAGGTTAGTTATACAAGCAATTAATCGTTTAGTTTGTTTAATCCTCATTCCGTGACATGATCACGTCTGTTAATAATTGCTGGGTTAACAATTGACTTATTTAAGGTCGTAAACTGTTTGTATATTTCTCTGAATAATTGTAAATATTTGTTATTCACTACAGATCACGACTACAAAATGAGAATGATAATTTATTTATAGCGTCGTTGTTCCTTTTATCCGATAATAGATATATCAGAGAACCGAGCGGCGATAACAATCGGGTTGATTCAAGCTACGACCACATTCAGCTTCAATCATACTCCCAGGGGCTCTGGGATCTGTCGGAAATTGGAAATTGCTTCTCTGGAGGTTTCCCCGCTCATTCAGCCGAGAATTATTACTTCTTAATTGGATGCTGCCAAGTCTAGATATCTATCTTCTTTACATCTAGGTAGCTTCACCCTGCACCGACTATCGGGGGTCTTCGAAGCAAAATTAAATTGTTGGAATTACGTAACCGAGTTCTGGCTGGCACGTTCGAGCCTTTTGCCGACCTGATTCTATAAGACAAGATAATGATTTCGCTTCTTCACTTAAGTTTATTTAGTGCAAGATTTTCAAATGCTCCGAAGGTAAACGTTACGCAATATTCGCGAGGAAAATCTTTAGTTCACCTATGTGAGATCCGTTGGAAAGAGTGCATGAAGCTCTATAAGATTTATGCTTTTTCTTATTCCAATTCCTCTAGGAGCAATAAAACTCCTACTCCGTTTTGTTCAGCTCCGTTTATCGTGAATCTTATGATTTATTATGCAGTGGAAAACTGGGCGCCATTTTTTAGTTCACTGTCCATTGGCTTTGTTAGTTTGATAGACTGTATCACGATCAATAATGTCGGTACGTTACGTCACTGCTGGAACGTGTGCGATGAGCGTCGTCGTCTTTCTGACCCACCCTTTGATTTACTGCAAATGAACTGCAGCATGTTTGAATTTAGTAATTTTCGCTAGTAATTTCTATACGTATATAAAACCGCTAGAACGAACTTTTAACTTCTTCCATCAGGCAAAAGGAATTTAAAAAATTCAGTCTCGGTCTTTGAATAGTTCGCCTCAAATGTTACAGGTCAAAATGGACGTGGTATTTCACAAATAGAAATTTCCTCTCTCGGTAATAGGTGGTACGTTTTCTACTCAAGCTAATGAACGTTTTGTTTGCTAGTGTTAGTGCGGGCTTTCAAGTAATTACGTTATCGAAATAGGCTTACCTACATATACTTATGTTGAACTATTAGCAATAGTTTCAAGGCAGCACACCTCGTATCTGATAAATTTCTAAAGGTGTGCTGAGAGTCGGTCCGCAACCACTTATTCTGATTGGGACTTGAAAGGTTGGCAGGGTACACAGAATTTTGTGTTGTATGCGGAGGAAATAATGATGTTATCAAAATTAACAGTCCCTTCACGTAATGGGTACACCCCCCCTGGAAGAGATTACGAGATCTGGTCGAGGAGTAATTTTACAGTACACTAACTTTCCAACTCGCTTGTATGAATTATGGAAATTAGTATCGTTCAGGGAATAGGAGCTTTGGTGACCTATGTATAAAATTTCCAAGCTTGTAGAACCTTCGTCCGTAAACTTTTTAAAATCTTCGCTAGTTTCTTTTCCTTTCCTCCAGTAATGCGCTACCGCAAAGTCCAGCGAAGTGTTCTAAATCTTGTAAACGACTTGCTTCGTTGTTGTTAAGTTCAACAGTAAATAACTCGCATCTCTAACGTGTAGGTATTCTTTAGTTGTAAACAGTTGTGGTTTTTAGACTTCCAATAGATGTGGGGTTATTATTTCGTATATGTACATTTAGAATCTTTTACTTATTTTATTTATTACTAATGATTATGTGTATGTCGTATTTAATGTACACTGATATATATTTACGTAGGTATATTAACAATTTAACTTTTTTGGTCTACTTTGGTATGTCTTAAAATCTGATATTTCGCAACAGTGCTTAGTGAATGGCCAAAAATATTACAAACCGTTCCTGTAGGTATCGTTCTGAGTCAAATGTGGCATACGATAAAAGGATTCAACAAATATTTCCATGGATTTCAAGTTCCAAAGTAGGTTTTCTGGGTTCATTCAATTTAAGGATATAAGTGAATTGCTGCAGGATTCCGTGCCAAGTCACGTGCTGCCATATTCAGGATTACAAGGATGTACGTCTGGTGTACAGCCGCCGGTTGCTTGTATAACATGTATGCATAGGGATTGATATTGCATACGATCCAGCCTACTTTCTACGCTTCTTCGTGAATACGAATGGAATTTTTGTCACTTCCCTCAGTTCTCTGCATTATTCAATACTGAAATCCTTTGTTGGCATATAGCAAAAGAAAGTCTATCCTTCTTTTATTATGAAATGCATCGATTATGTATTTATTTGGATCTGTCTTTTTAGATAGGACATATTCTGCACTTACTTACCTTTCTTTGCTGAAGAGATTGGATTCTTTTCTAGAACTTCTAATTTATCATAATTTATTTAGCCGTGGTGCTGAAGCGCTTTAGCCGCACGGCAACTTATTGATTGGGGGCGACTGCTGAATGTTACATAAGCATGGCCTGTTCCTTTTGAACACTACTACTCGTCGTGGATAATAAAGGCACAGCTTCCCGTGGGAATGTTGCCAGTGGAACGTATTGTTTTTGCCCAAGCCTTTTTTGCTTGGCTTTATTTTTCTGTTTTCTGTAGCGACTTATGTTTCACAGTTCACGCACTTGTCAGAACCGTGGAACATTATATTTGTTTTTTTACGGGAAAACATTTTTTGTTACCGTTTTGTGGTCATGATGCCTGTTTTGTGACATGTTAAGGAAATGGTACTATTTAATGTTGGGGAAAAGGGTTAAAGAGCGCCCTTTCTCAAATAATTTCTCGAGTCTTTATTTGAGTGTTTTGATTATTGGTAGGTGGGTCCTCATAACTCAAGTCTTCCCCCCCCCCCACCCCTATTTGTACATTGAAATGCTTCGCTCTGCGGTTGACAGATATTTTTGAAGAGCTACTTGAATGTACGGTTGTGACGGCTTCTGTGTTATTGCTACACACAAAGTATTCAGCTCTTCAAGTAAGTGGTAATGGAGCCCGTCATAGGATTATGGAGAGGAAAGTCGTGTCAGAAGCAAATTGTTTAGCTATTCATGATTTTGTTATTTAGATATTAACGACTTCAGAAAGTGTCTTATGGAAGTGAAAATTGGGTGTGGCGGCAGATGGATATAGGAAGGACGATGAATTAATTCTATAGATAGCTGGTAATTTAGAATTATTGCTAGTTGTTATAGGTATACTTAGGTGCCTATTTAGGTTAAAGGAAGTCATTAGGAATAAGCTATTTGATTGCATTAGAGAATAATTGAGGAAAACCCTTTTGTAACGTCAAATAGTTATCAAAATATCATAATAGAAAGAAATTCTTTGACGCATGGCAGAAAACTACTTCAGGAAGGTGGAAAACTCATTAAAAAGATATTTTACGTTTTTGATGATTTCTACCCTCTGTTACTGTGATATAACTACGAATACACATTGTGGTGTTGATTATGTACCTATATAAATGTTGGAGATTTCAGTCGCGATGTGTGTTTACACTGAATGATCCTGCGCTGCAGTGACACTAATGAGAGGGTTGTGTCATGTCGTGACTGTAGCATTCGACAAATGTTTGTTGTTTAAAAAAATAAAATTCAGGTGGTACGTGCCTATTGCTTAGTTATTTCTTAACGTAACGGAATTTATGTTGTTTAATTTTCAAAAGAAACTCGAAACGGTAATTTTCTCTTATTAAATACATACATACATTTCACGTCTGTCGCGCAGATGAGTAGACAGAGACTACAGATCTCCATTTGTCACGGTCCTGACATACCCCTTTCGCTTCATCTACATTCATAGGTACGTCTTTTCATACATGAGCTCAGGTTTCGATTATTAAACAGTGAATTAATAAATACACACCTACAACATTGCTACACAAGAAGAAAGTGCCTGGGCCTACACCGCTTCGGGATTAAAAAGCGCGATTGTATGAGAAATAATACTACATTTACATAGCCAAATACTTGGGACATTGGATTTGAGATTGACTTATAGCCTGTTGATTTAGTTTTTTCTAAAAATAAAAAATATTTATACACGTTCAGAGACAAATTATGCCGTTAACTACAATGCACCCAAAATTATCACTTGTAGCTACCCACATACCATAATCCTAAAGTTAATCTTGTGGAACCGCTGCTCCTGTATAAATTGTGGTATAAAGCAATATACTTAACTTAGCGACGACGTACGTTTTCTACGTGCTCTGCGGCCAGTAGATACCTACTTTTCTATGTTCCGCCGTATTTCCTGAAAGGACAGCCGAAGGACGTTACCCAAATAGTAATATCGTATAATTATGCTTAATGATGCAGCACAATTTGGGTGTACCTATCTTTGTATTTTTTTTTACAAATTACCACTGATTTAGGGTACGATCGTTTATTAAATTACATATCCATGTATTGTAAGTTAAATACTTCACGACATTGGAATTCCGAAACGTGGAAAACGGTAATAGATTTTACAAATCATAGGTTAATATATCATCCAAATGTGACGAGAGGTGGATATCTGCTCTATAAAATAAGATTAGTCTTAAAACGCCAAACAGTACTGAATTATTAACATTATTTTCTAAATCAAGATTGCGGCCAGAAATATTGCTTTTCCACTTTAAACATCTAGATAAAGCCGAATCGTAGCAGAAAGCCCCAGATTTACGGGGCGTGTGCTTCGTAAGCAGTGGCTGCGAACGGGGGCTGGTTTCGACCTACATTACATTGTTTGCCCTCTAGATTATGCTATTCTGTAATTGCTATATTTTGTGTCTGTGCAGGCTTCATTAACGATTCATCCTCTAGGTAGGTACTACACGCTTGCATAACAAGAATTGTTTACACTTTAGGTAACTAATATGAAAAGCTCTTTGATTAAAAATTCCCCTGAGAAATTTATGAAAAGGACTATGAGAATCTTTGAACGTGCCATTCTATTGATAAGGGACGTCTTGAAAGGTTGTTCAATCGAGTAGATTGGTCAGCCTATATTCCGTGACGAGGGTTAAATGGAAGTATTTTAGAAACAAAGGACTTTGACAGAAGCATTGAACTTCCACCGATAAGGGGTCAGTGGGTTTCAGGAACTACTTTAACCATTAACGTGTTGTGAATTTTGTGATCAACATTATCTTAACTTATTCGGGATATTTTGTAGATGGTGCAATTCTATACTGGCTTGGAGGTCTTATGTTTGTTACAGTAGTTTCGTTGGAAGTCTTCGTAGTAATATTAAAATTTATAATCTTAACTAAGTATATCCTATGATTTTTTACGTCCTAACGTATTTGGTAGTGCACTTTTAAGTGGCTTGGGAGTTATAATAACTCGCAAAGATTCTGGTCCGCACTAGGGAATGGGCAGGACTTAAAGGCTGTTAACTAAGTTATATAATTATCACTAGATGGCGCTGCTGCAGCACAGCTTCCAAATGAGGTAGTTATTGATTGCACACCTTGTGCATGAACGAATGTCAATGTCTTGTTATTGTAGCCCAGTTAGGTTTTATTTTATTTTACGTTAGTGCTGGTCTAGTCTTCAAGTCTACTGTGATGGGTGCTTTGTTTTATTCAGTCGTGTTAAACTTCTCGGTGTCGAACCTAAGGAAGGTGTTTTGACTTAAAAGATAAAAATTTTGAAACAAAAATTTTTTTTAGATCTCAAGGAAACTGTACTTTCCTTCGTCCATAAAAACTAAAAAATAATTGGATCTCCTAATCCAGACCATTCTGAACGTGCGTTTAGGTTCATTACCTATATCAATAGTTCTTTTAAAACGTATATCCTAGACGTCAAAACCCAAATTGGTCAAATCCTTCCTAATGAAGTTTAACAGGCGCTTTCCTGAATGATTCACAAAGCATCCACCGAAAACCTGGTAACAAAAATTGGCCAGTTGAAAAGGCAACAATCAAATCTGGATTCAACTGCAACGGGACCGCAACTCTACTCACTTAACTCGATGAATAATAAGATGCATAATATGCGAATGCTTTTTCATTCACTTAATATATTCTTGAGCTTGTCTGGAATGTTTTATACATTATACATAACCGCTGTGTCGTCAGATTATTCTTCTAATCAAGAACTTAAACTTGTACGACAATATCCAGTTAATTTCGTGTCAACGCTTAAACCAAGTACGATGTACTTACGTAAAGAGCCATCAGCAAATCTCATTTTCACGAGGGCATATCGCTGGAGCCTCGGGTGATGTCGCTTAATGCATTTAGAACGGAGTGACATAAGCACGCCCCTGTCTTTAATGTGTATTTGAGTACCTCCATCTTGAAATTATACTCTGGTTAGATCGTTCATACCTATGCGAATACTATCTGATTTTAGACTATCAACTTATAATATTTTGTGTCGAGAAGGATTTAGGATTAGAAACCTGGTCACTGAGCCATTATATCTTTGATCCTATGCGAATTAGAGACCAGGTTCTACCCATAATATAAAGTTAACATTTCCAATTTGTAACCTAATGCGGTAGACTAAACCTTTGAAGAATTACTATCTCTATGGTCCACGGTCAAAAGTCTCAAGTAATTCAATATGTGGTGTGAAAACTTCGTTTTTACATCGTCCGAATCTCATATCAGTAGGTAAGCACCAACTGAGAAAAAACTTGAAACAATCAGGACCAGGACGTTTAACATACTAAAGTTCTAAAGACTTGGAGAGTCCTCGTTCCATTTTTAAATGAACCAGTAGAACCAGGGTCAGATCCAGCGTGATCCATTATGATGTCTGGTGACGCGGCTGCACGAGCTCCATTCATGTGTCACACCCACGCCCAATTGATACACGCTCACGGTTTACTAGATAATAAGGAAAGAGTGCTAGATGAACCGTTTGCTGGTGTTACCAGGGGATTTCGACATTGGCCGGTTTATATGAAATTGCCTGCTTTAGGATGCGAGGCTCTATATGCCAACATTTAAGTCATGAATGTCATAAGGTATACATGGAGTAGATGGCTTACTAGCTGATTGATGACGATATGTAGGTACCTGCTGTGGAAATAATTGTGTTGGCTTATTCAAATTTTAAAGCAAACTTCTTGATGTAATACTAGAATCAAACAGATCTTTGTAAAGTTAACTTCATTGTTACAAAAAGGACTTGGCATAAGAAGAAAAACACTAGTACTTATGTACGTATTTCTTTTATGTATTTTATAACGAGTGATTATGGTCTCATTCATGTTTAAAATTCTGAGTAGACGCCTTAATGTATCCCAAAAAGGAATACGAGCGTGAATGTGACCATGCATCGATCGCTGTTATTAAACATATTACATACATCTCGTACATGACATACATTTTTCCAGCAACTGCTAATAATGTTGCTAATGTAACTCTGTTAATGGTGCCATGTCCTATGGCACGAGATATTCCTCACTTGCATTATAACTTCTATGTTAAACGCCTCACAGTTGATGATGTTTTGCGTCTGTACTGCGAATATAATTAACATCGGCGGCGTGTCCCTTTGTCCTGTGTTACAAGGTTGTAGGTCCCGCTTTTATGAAGATTAGGTAGTCCCTGAAAATTGCTTCCTAAATGCCCTACCCTTACCCTTTGGTGTGTGTTCCATTAGCATATAGAGTCAAGATCAAGTGATCAAGAATCGATTACAACAGATATATATAACCCTCGTTTTTTTGTTTGGTATAGGACAACTTAAGTCTGGACTCTGCAGATTTGCTGTAGAATAGAAATACATCTGGATTAGTCTCGTTAGATGTATTGATTCTTGTGGGATGAAAAGCGCGATCCCTTAGGTTCCTACTAACGGCCATAGAAATCGAAGCCAACACAGTAGAAGGTGGAAGGGCGACGTGGACAGACATCCGGCACCAGATCTGCTATTATGTAGTGCAATTTCTGTCGCTATGCTATCTCATTCGTAGATATACAGGGTGATAGAGAGAGAACGATATACGCTCCGATACTTACATCTAAACATCGTTTTTCTAAAACTGGTCGGATCCGTTTACACGCAGCATAGTGCATACTATTACGAACGATACTTACTTTTTAAACAACACTCATTTAGGTTGACACCCATACATATACGGTTCGCTATCATTGTTACCTCTGCTTAAACCATAATGGGATAACATTCGTGACTCATATGTTATTATTATTAACTAGTCCGCTGATACACGCGTGATTGATAAATTCTCTGAACATATTTCGCTGATCAAAACATCCATCTTTGGAAGTGGCTCAAGTGCTCACACGACGAAGCTAAAATCATCTCAATATCGAAAAGCATTTACGCGTGTCGACAGGTTCTTGAAATATTCAAGTGCTATTACTGAGCATTACCTGTGCCAACCTCCCGATATCGGTTCTTTTTTCCCTTCATTTCTATTCCTGCTTTAGCATTGTGCCAAACTCTGAAAAGATTTCGTATTCGGAACACAAAACGGTTTAATATTTACGGCAACAGTTGTACCTACCTTAAAAAGCTTCAGGAGTTTCCTCCCCGAAAAAAAAAAGAATAACGCTCTCCGTGTTACGAAATCGTGAGAATTATATAACAGAAATCTTTGTCGGGGTGTTTCTTTCGGTACTCTAATTCAATATTGTTTTGTTACGTAAAATAATGAAAACTTTTCGAGTTTGTATTTACGTAAATTCACGTCTGTGATGTTTAGTGAGATGGAAATAACATATTTGTATCTGATTTCTTTGATCACTTCTAACCTAACTATTATGATAGATTTAATAGGATAGTATTTAAACGTGCATCAAAAAAGTCTAACCTAACCTAACCAAAATACTGACTTAGCGACAAAATTACTGATTTGGTCAGCTAATAAATACAAAATCAAAAAAATTTCTGCTCAATTAGTAATTTTGCTGCTCAACTTAGTATTTTTAGGCGCTCAACTTATTATATTCCGATTTAATATGACTACATATGTATCAATATACTTTCATACTAATTTAAAAAAGGTTAGTCTTGTACCGATACTAGCTGTAAAGTACGGTTTTACTCGTGTTTTGTTATGTAACCATCGGAATTTCGGGCTAGAATGGAGCTTCTTAGTTCCATTTCGGAGCTGGATTTGATAGCTGGCTACGGCATGGGAAATACTACACCTATTTCTTCGCTAATTAATACGTAGTTAGCTTCGAAATGGGTTTATTATTTCCCGTGTCGTAGCTAACTACCAAATCCAGCTATAAATTGAGAAATGAATGGAGCCTATATTTACTCAGTTATAATCAAGCTTTATAACAATATAAGTTTTATTTAAATCTGCCCGGTTGTTTCAATTTTATTCGTTACTTGCAATAATACTTGTAAGATTAGTGCAGCTTAGTATGATCCGGTGCGCCTGTATTATTTATTTCCTGAAAATAAACGGGCCTTGTAAAACACAGTAGTACCACCGACTGGGGAGTAAAGAGCAAAAACTCATACTGTTTTGTCTTTAAAACAAAACTGACAAACAAATAGGCACATTCAAATTACAGAAGGATATTTTGCATGTAACCGTCTCTTTAATATGGAGATTTATTTCGTCCTCGGTCAAAGGAAGCGGTGAGTCGGTCCTTGCACGCGTTACTGGCGCATACCGCTTTTACAAGCTGGCACTAGTAAGAATGGGAACGTCCCGGCCTCCGGTAGGGATCCTCTGGGAGATTGGAGGACTGATGTAGACGTGACTGATTGCGATCGCCGTGTGAAGTATGCATGGAGAGGTTTCAATCGCTTGCAAACCAAATATGTATGTCCTATTTCTAAATGAAAATGTGGCACAAAACATAAATAAAAAAGAACAGTATTCAATCAGTACTAGTTGTGTCAACTTTTAAAGTTCCTCTCGATTTTTGTGGTCTGCCGCCATAAAGTCTTGATTACCTTACTATACTTTGAAATATCTTCTTACCAACAAAAAAATCGCATAAACGTTTAAACGATGGTTTCCGCAAATAAACATGAAAAGAAAACATATATACGGTACCAATTAAGAAACCTTCTCTTTTGAATTCGGTCAAAAATGAAAAGATCTCATTGTTCGATTTCTACGAAAACATTATTTTTGTTTGTCGTAATTGGTAAAGTGAAGGAACTGCTGTAGTAATATAGTACCGTAAGAAATATACGTAATGTATACATAAATAAATTAACTTGGACGGCATACAGGAAAACAGAAGCGTGAGTTAAGGAAAACTTTCGTCGTTATGTGGGGTGTACATACATGAATAATTCAGAAATTAGTTTTATCGTAATAGTCTCATTGCATTATCTTTCGCCGAATGCTGTGTGATTGTTGCTTGAATTGATGTATGAGTTTTATTATTTTCATTAACGGCTGTTAGAAATGTATTATTTTATTACAATTAATATACACCTACGTATATTTTTTCATTTGTCACATACAAAGTAAAACTTAACACATTCTTTGATATTGAATACACAATAGGAACAAAATTTATATTATTGTAACTCTCTCCAGGTGTGGTGTGTTGGTACAACACGCAATATATTTATCGTTCTTAATGGGGATAGTAGAGTATCTTTTAGGGAGAATATTTATTATATCAACGGAAGTGATGAGACTAAGCTTAACTATAGCTAAAACTAGTTAAAACGTAGCGTTTTCAGTACTACCAACTTAAATCTATGGAAGTAATTTGTTCATTAGGATTATGGACCATAGTTATGTGTATGGTACAGTCGGGGCTCAGGTATAATGTCAGGCCGTCACACGAAGCTCGTAATTGAATTATGCAGTTCTTGGCAAATCTCACGCACACTTAGCTCACTCATTCGCGCCATTCCTCGTTACATAACACATTTCGCGGCCCTCGTTCTGGGGGCAATTTAGTGCTACACATAACATGGAAAAGAAATAAAAACTCCCTATGCCTATATGCGAAACAAACCATCACAAACTACAAATCCAGTTTAAAACTAATTTCGAAAGGGCAATCATCGAAATAGCCGTTAATGAAAGCTCCGAACAAAGGTCTGAGGGAGATTGTTAATACACGTTACGTTGTAACTAAATTAAATTTAGTTTCAGACCATTGTTTCCTGCCGTTTCGTTCAAAGTATAGTTTTGTATTAAGTTTAGCGGCCTAGTTAGGTACGTCGTCGTGGGGAAGTGCTTTTAAAATCAGAGTAAAGTACTGTACTAGCTGTGTTATGGGTTATAAAATAGAGCGCCGGCCTGCAGTAAATGCTGCGTCACTTTCTACCTCCACTGTACCTGAGCTCTTGCTATGGTGTGGGGTAAATGCACGGGGGGCTCCGTTTCCTTGCTTCACCTACGTCGGGGGCCAGGTAGTGAAGCACGTCCAGTGACACAGTCCACCGGGGTGCAGCTCGCGGTCTGTTTTGAGCTACTTGTGACCTCATTTCTTGCAGGGCTGTGAACTAATCGATCGGAGTGCATTCAACTCTAGACCATTCGAATTTGCAATTTGATGGCTGTTTCCAACTTTCTTTGTCTACTGTAATATTCAATGCTACAATAACAACGGTTCTGTGAATTCACTTCACTTATGTAACTCTGCGGATTTTTCAATTTGATACTTTATATTTCAGTAGATATCTTGGGTCACGTTTGTTTTCACGTTATAGGTTAGACATAGGTGACTGATAACTACCCACGTATCACCTAGTAGGCCCCACATGGGCACCCTTTTTTTTCAATTGCCATGATATTCAAAAAGTTGAAATTTAATTTAATTCATTAGGTTTCAAAGTTTTCTCTCGCAGTTTTGTCAGCAAATCCCGGATTTAGATTTTAATTCGTTCGTTACGTAACGAATGTGTCCTCTTAAAAAGGCTTTTAAGGGGTAATCCGATTCCAGCGCCGTTTTATCTGGCAGGCGCTTAAGCCTAGACAGTTTGGGTTAAGGTTGACTGCAGTCTCAAAGCCTCCACCTAGTTGTGGAAAATCTGTCAGAAAGACTTAGTGTTGTGGTTGTTTGAAGTACAAATGATTTGCGAATTTGAAACTTAAACCCTTTGTCATAAGACTGTAGAAAAGCAACGTCCGGAGTTATCAAATGTCAGTGTAACCCCGACGTTGGTTCGCCCTTGTTGTAACCGCTTTGTACGACCCTCGGCAGACGGTCGCATTCATGCGAGGCACTTGTTCGGCTTCCCATTGTTGTTTTGTTTGATGAAATCTACTACGAGGAGAGCCAACCGCCACCGTCGTATCTACTTCCAGCTACTTTCATCGTAGAGCTGGTTGTAATCCAAGCTTTTGCACCAACAGCACGATCTCTACCGGTCCATCAACCGAAGAGCATTTCTGCTCACACATTTGCATAAACATAGAAACGTATTTGTCATGCTGGAATAGTCATTAGCGTGTGCTGTTGAATATTCCTTTGTTCGTATTCCCGTTCCTCCTGCAATGCGTGTTCACCTTTGACCTATAGCTGTGTTCCAGCATCCGCAGCAGACATGCAAAAATTCGGGCTTCTGCCAGGGACGTCTGGGAATTCACTTCATAAGCTTTTTTTGTACATAACGTTTGCCATGAATTATTCAATAAGAACACCTTGAACTTTGTTGTGAGTTATTGCGAGTGTGTTTTGTCTTTTACAAGAAATTTTCGTTGATCATGCTCTAGATCTTTATTATTAAAGTCTCTTATGAAACATTAATCTGTTAGTAGAATACTATAATCAGATCCTAGTGCAGTTGAAGAAGTACGGAATACGCAGTGGATTTAAAATCAACTCGACGCGTAGGTAATCAATAATGGCGAGGCTGTGTCTGGGCCCTTGTACCAAGAAAAAAACTGATTCATTCCAGTTTTTCAATACCTACAACAACTTTTACTCCGGGTTCTTTGCCTTTCACTGGTAACGTGTGCAATATTCTTACGGATATAATAAATCAAGATTGCATGTACCTACATCTTTTTTTTTTGTAAACATCCCTCTTGTATTCCTTGGCTAGTGTGTTGGTAGCGAATCAACTTCGGTGAAACTACTTGGCAACCGGATGACGTTATGTGTTTACAATACATATCATGCTCTGTTTTCCTTTAAATTTCATTGACTGTAAACGTAGATTGTATAAAAAAGCGTTGGATCATGCGAGGCCGTTTACGCTACACGAGCATACTACATGTTTCCCGACATAAAAATGCTAGTTACTATAAAATACCGCTGGAGATTTCCTGGGCTTTTTGAGGAACGGTACAAACTCCTTCCAATATAGGGCTTCATCATCAGTCCATCTTTGTCCACTGCTGGACATAGACCTCTCCATATAGGGCTTATTGGTGTACACTTGATGTCCTTAAGGATGACGTGCATGACGATCTATTCATGATCTTTATAGTTTCTTCATATATCGTCCAAGATACATCTTAGTTCCTGTCCTGGACATGAGTTTATTTATTTTGGGGAGAAATACTAGCTTCCATTTGTACACGTTGAAGTTGACGGCGTAGAGTAAATGAAAGTAACTCCTGTATCTTAGATGGCGTGCCACCCTTGCGATAGTAATACCTAGTTGAAGTCCATTTCCTGAAGATAAATAAAACAGACCCCATTCCCGGAACGCCGCCGCCCCACTTCGCCTGCAAGCAAATCTAATATCGGAAATTGAGTCGACAGCTTATTTGCTTTGACCTCGCGGACTCACCTCGATGGCTTTGAAAACTATTAGCCATGTACCTTTTGTGTGTAAGCACGTCTATAGAGATGACGAAATTCATTCTCCGAGATGTTTCCCTGTGGTATTTGTGCAGCTCTGTTTTTACAAACGATTTTTACATTGTCACGTCACTAATGGATACAAATAACTTCGTAAAGTTTTCTGATAACCCAGACCACCTATTTGCACCACGACGCGGCGTCTGGATATAACCGTCTACATCAGTAGATATAGCTCTTAGGCAATATTTAGCCGGCCAACAATAGAAAATAAAATGAACGAAATCTAATAGTAGTCTTTTATTTTTCCCGTCTATCCAATTAGTTTAGTTATATATGGACAAAATAACATATTTGAAGTCAAACAACCTCGCCAGCTAGCAAGTATCGTTGTTTTAACGTCCCAGACCTTGGACCCAGAGAAATGCCCAAAATAGGAAATTTCTCGCCTAACCGTTTTCTGTGCTTGCTAGCAAGTGCGTGTTTCCTTTGCAAAATATGTTCTATGCTTCCAAATGCCGAACGGCTAGCCTTGTGGCTGACGTCGATAGCTTTGACGTGTAACGACCTATTTCTGGTTTATGACCGTAGTGTAGGGCGAATTGTTGCTGGGTTTACATTTCGTTATGGAAGTGTTGAATTTGTGAATGCCACTTCTGTTCCATCCTTAATAACTTGCAATAGAGGGCGGGCACTTTGAGGCATGGAGTTTTTGCGACTGCTTTTGTTCTATTGTAAGTAGTGCACAATCATTGAACACTGAGCTATGTTATGTATGTGCTTAGTCCTAGTCTGGTCTTCTGGCTTGGGATTCATAGTGGAGATGAATAACTATCGGATCTATAAACTTTAAGTAAAAGAAGTAAGAATAATTTTCGTTCATGCGATTATCCAATGAATGGTGTCCAATTGCATATCGATGTACAATATTTTAAATCTGGCAGAAAGGCACCTATCCTAGTAAGGAAGCTGATATTAAACAGCGATTAGCTGGGACTCTCTTCGGATCAGTCGGTGACAACCTTGGGCCTTGTCCAAAGTTTATCAATAATCGGTAAAATAGGGAAATACCGAAGCAGTGAAAGTATACACCTACATCTATCCAATGTATATCGCAGATTAGTGACAAGAAATGTTCTCTGACCAGCTCAATTTTAACTATTGCTACGTACATGGGGAGGTGGGGTGGTTAGATACCCATAGAAATTAATAAAGACTCGACGTCGATGACGTCATACTTTACCTTGACCTTCGTCAATAAATTTATCGGATATCTATTTTTATCTTTAGAGAACTTCACTACACTAAAATTTTGTTTTACCAATCTAGGCCAAGTGTGATGGTCATATAGGCTAGGATTGCATACATCTGTCTGTTGCTGGGCTGTAATGTTTCTCTATGATTCTCGTGGTCGATGTGATTCACGTTACATTATTGTGCACGTTGATTTGACCAATAGCGCTCCTGCAACAACTTCCATCTATTTCCGACTCAAGGATTGCGGTCGTGGCGGTTTTATCCCGGCAATAGCAAAATTTATGGTGCTGAAAATCCACAAGAAAATTCAACTTTGGGACAATAAATCCACCGGAGGCACGTGGAGGAAATAATTTTGGAAATATCGCTTATTATTTTCATAGGCGCTACGGATGTATCTTGAAAATGTACGTGTTAATTATTCACGTTTCAAAGCCATAATTTGTTCGTTGAGTCGTTTATGTAATGCCAATTATTTACTACTTGTAGTTGTATTCTTGTCTGGCCGTTTCCGCCTTCATCTGACGCTCTAGTTACGACGCGACGTTTAATTTAAATTTAGATTATAAATCATGTGGTGACCGTTTCCACCAATCTGATCGTGTAACAGACACATCCAGAAAAAAATTTGGAAAAGTACAATTCAGGTTTCAAAGAATCAAGTAACTGTTAAACTAAATATTAATAGTAAGAGTATTAAAATATCTTTACTAACGATGACAACTATATGTTATCGACTCCCTATAATTAATTCGCCAAAATAATTCGCAGTACGCCCGACTAAATGGACGGTCACCCGAATGAGAATGGGAAAACTTTATCCCGGTATTATTCATGACATTGCCAAGGGGAGTAGTGGGACAACAGCACTACGCCCCAACTCGTTTCAAACAATTTTTGCACAGTTAGCAACATTGTTCGACTTTTACCTTTCGTTATGTAAAATAAACCAAGCTACGTAATGTACAAATTGCATTAATACCTAATAGTTTTTTCAAGGAAAATTGGTTGCCGTTTGTTTGTACATGTGATTGAATTCCACAATTGTGACCTAACGAAATGTTGCAGAGGTAAAAAAATAAAAGGGTTTTCGTTTCTTGTCGGTAATTAAGAATTGTCTACGGACCGTAAACGTAGCACTGGCGTAGCAACCGCGTAGTCGTCGTAGTCTGCGAAAAAAAAAACAATTAGTGACGGGCATAGCATTCAGTCGCGGCTCATGAAAGTTTTATACGTTTGCTAGCGGGCCGCGTCCCATCGACTCGTTGGATATTTATGCGGCCACTTCAACAAGCCCGCTGCGCCTCATTATAAGCTTTTAGCTCTTTTATACTCGGACGCTCGGCAACTTGCTGACGGACGATATAATCCGACTACCCACAGCTTTCCCGTATCGAGGGCACTCCAGCCCCACGACGACGGTGGACTCGAGACTCCATGGAAATATAACCATTGCGTGCATTGTGGAAGTATTGTTCTTTATGTTGTCATTGCGATGGCGACAACCCGAAGATTTACTGTTATGTCTTCTGTCAAGTGTTACGTAATTCCCCCAATAGTGCCTGTTAGAGAGGGAAAGAATGAATTCACGAGTTTCGTCTAAATTTTCTTGTCTACAAACTGAGTATTGTTCACTTACATTATATATCAGTTTGTGAGTATATAATTTTTTTAAATATCCTTTTCAAAAATCTGCTTGCACTTGCTTTCAAATGACATATAGGGTGATTTTTAGAATAATTAATATAGTTAAGTCTGAGTAGCTAGGGCTTGGAATGGCTGGTGTGCGAGCGAGAGAGGCGACGGCGCGCGCCGCCTTCCTTATATTGATCGCGGGGGATGACGCCCGGGGTGACCCAAATAGAGCCTCCGTGCACCCCCAGCTGTCCCCCGACCGCCGCCCTACGGCCCGCCGCCGCCGCCGGTCGCCCGACAACGAATTTTCATATCAGCCGTTTCTTTGCGATGGAATACCCTGCCACTGGCCGACGCCGCCGCTGATACCCACGATTATAAATTACAAATACAACATGGGGCGTAGTGAAGGGGCGTCTCCACTACCTGCATTTAATTAACTTCGCGTAAAATCTCTTTCTTGCAAAGGTAGCGGAGAACTTACTGGTCCTGACTACTTTATTACGCGAGAGCAATATATTTTACAAAGTTCGCACGAAGTTTCGTGCGGCAGCGGCGGCGGCGGCGGCGACGACGTCTAGCGAACAAAGTATCGCTTGATGTACTACAGGATAGCTTTTTACCTTGTCTATTTTTACTTTTTACCGAGTTCAGTGTTCCAACTATTTATTAACGCTCGCAATTTAGTTTGCTATTTGAGCTAACCATAAAAGTTTAGAAAGTTTGTTCTTCATCGGGGCGAATGGGTGTTTCTCACGGCAGGCTGGTAGGCAGGCACGTCTACGTATAGATTAGAAAGGGTGCAGCCTAGCGGGAATACCTGTAACTGACCTATGTGCTGCCTGAGCCATGCATGCGTTCCACAACTCATCATGCATACACGTGTTTATAATATTACGTAACCAAGCTACGTATATAGTCTAATGCACTGAATATTGATCGTACGTTTTCGCTGACATATTTCTAGGAAGCGTGCAGTCTGCCTGCTGCCGTCCGTTACGTAACGTAGGTGTTTACCGAGGGTGTGTCTCTTGAACATCCATCACTGTACATCCATAAATTTGCTGACTTTGGAAGCGAGCTTAAAATGTTCACTCCTTTTCGATCAGTACCATTTCAAGAACTTGCTTTAGAATTATAAAATAAATGATCCCGAGGCCGTGCAATTGTACGTGAGCACTGGAACAATGAACGGTGCGAAGACAATGACGAAAAAATCCTTTTGTTTCATATTCTGCCAACGTGAAATTAAAAATACAGCCGCGGAGAGTTACCGAATTGAAAAGTGTGCAGTAGGCGCGCTGGCACTTGTTAGATATCCAGCCAACTTTCCTTGTTACCGAGGTTCAGTTGTTGCTTGTTACTCCACTCAAGTGTGAGTTCGAGATGCTTACAGTTGCGGCCATATTATAATACTGTGCAAGCTCTTTTTCACATGAGTGCGGAAGGACTTCAGTAGGCAGGAAATGAATGAGGGCGCTCATACGATCGCATTATACTTGCGATACGCTTGACGTATATGAGACATAATAATGAAGACAATAAAAGGTTTCCCCCATCTTTTGTTCAGCTTTGAAGTCGCGAATTAGAATCAATTTTCCACATTTGTTTTGACGTTTTAAAAGCTCGATGAAATTTTGGTGCGTAAGTACGGTGGTGTGGAATTCTATTATAATTAGAACTAGCTTTACCCCGGCTGTGTTACACGTTTTTTATGCCGTGCCCGTGGGAAATTTGTGATAAAATATGGCCTATATGTTACTCCAATGTATAAGCTATTTTGGTTTAATTGATATTCAGTAGTTTTTACGTTAAAGACTAACAAACATCCATCTAAACTTTAACGTTTATAATTTTATTTCTTATTCCTCTCTACACGGGATCGACCAGTAAATTACCCCTTAATCACATTGAATAAACTTAGTCAATGGTGCTTACAAAGTACGTCTTTCATAAAGCCAGGAGTGTAAAAAAGCTTCAGCTTTGAGAACATAAAAATGCAATGAGTAATGAAATTGTCTTGTTAAAATGCAATTTGAATAATTTTATTGTAATCTCCCTCCCTGGCCGGCTCGTCGGCTTGGAAAATTGCTAAACGGCCAGCTTGTAGCTAATTTCCTTTGTGTTTTTTTTCCTTTCTTTTTAGGGATGTCCGACGGAAAAATCGTAACATAATTGTGCTTAGTCAACAAAAACTTAGCTGACCTGTCGGACTTAAGAACGCGCTCATCTGTCCAAACCAAAAGTTTAGGCTTTGTTCGGACTATTTAGTAGATGGAAGTTTGCACAAAATCGGCCGGGTACTTCATTTATCACATTTTTTGTAAGAAATTAATTCAATAATTGGAGTATAATTTTATTAATGGGGATTTTACTGTCAATTTGATATTCCAATTATTTTTTTTATTATTTCGCTTTATGCACACAGCGAACGCCCCGGATTTCATCCGCGCAGTTTCTATTTCGATTGAAAAATACAACCACCAAGTTTTACAACCATTACTCCAAAATTAACGCTTTTCTCGTATTAAGTTACCCCTTTATTACCGAAATTTTACTTTAAAATTCATCCCCTAAAGGGATCTCTATATATATGTATGTATATCTCACGTAAACATTATAAAAATAATCCCTGTGCAATTTTTCAGCTTTCTAGGGTCAAGGTTTCAGGACTTTGAGATTTATATTTATAGATGTTTCATTTAAACACTGATCTGTCGGCAAATTTTATAATTACTTGTACTATTCATCGTATAACGTTACTCTTGTTTGAGAGGTCGATTACATTCTGCGGTCTACCACACTTGTATTAGCGTAGATCATTGATTGCAATTTTATTTATCTTTTTAGTTTGATATTTGAAAAATTTACCGAACAAGTAAGTTATTTTTTTTTTAAATCGCCGATAAAGCTTAAAAGTAAAATATATTTTTTTCTAAATGTATATAAGACTGCCTCTGAGGTATAATTTACCCTTTCCAATAAAAAAATAATTATCAAATATAAACTCCTGTGTAAAAAGTAACGCGTGGTCAAACATAAAAAAATATATACGTGTCGACTTGAAAATCTCCTCTCTTTAGTCGGGTAAAAATTACTTACATAGTATGTTAGACATATTTTGCTGAACTCTGGCTTGAAAGACTAACGCCGCGCTAAGTGTGGGCATCATTAAAATGTATGAAGCACGATGCTGGAGTTTGTTACAACATTCTCTTTTTGCTCTTTTTATTGTGTTTTTGGAAACAGATTTTTATTCATGCTGCGTTTCTTTGCGTCTTTGTTTCTAGGCGTTTTTACAGTTTTGTACGCTTAAATGGAAAAGTAAGTGCGTTTCTGTAATATGAGAGCTAGGTGCTACTGTTCGGCTGAATGAACTCCTCTAAAAGAGGTTACTCTCCAAATTTTCCTCACAAAATTTCTATCAATTTGGTTGATATGCGACTAACCCTATATCCTAAAGTTCTAATTAATATGTTTTGAAGCGATCATTAAAATCGTACAAAGAATTAATCAGTTCTATACTTATTACTAGGTAAGTATTTACGTTTTTTATAAAGATAACCGTGAAATTTTTTAAATACCAAAGACTTACGAAACAGAATAGGTAACATGAACCACCAGATACCTGCGTAGTCTTCGCACTAATAATAAAAATATGAAATGTACAATTTATCGTATATCGTTATATTTAGTATCGCCGTAAAGCCACGCTATAAAAGCTGTAAAAATAATGGCTTATCGTTCTAGATTCGGATGTGGTGAAATAGTCGTGTGCCGCAGGCGCGGCGTCTCGTAAAGAGACAATAAAATACATATCTCGTTATATAGGATTTATTATTAATGACCCTTAAATAGAGCTGCTCAGACAATCACGAAAGTTTGTGGATATAAGTGTTTATTATATTATGTTCATTTTTTGGCCCACAGAAAAAAAGGCTTTTCATCTTACAATAGCATATTTGATTCTTAGAAAGGTTGGTCTCCTCCTACATCCTACTTATCGACTAGAAGAACATCTGTAGCAAATGATACTTCTACTTCTAACACGCTAGGTATTTTCATCCATACTCTGCGATTATGTAACGAGTGTCCACCATTTCTTACTTAATTTATTTAGATAAATCAAAGGCACGAACATTTACTGCAGTGTAGAATGTTATAAATGATTAGTATTGTTACAAAAAAGATAAACCAATCACACGAAATATGCCACATATATTTCACAAGGCAAACTCCGATATTTTATAGGTTAAGTATCGGAGACAATTTTGTTATGTAACTCGGGCCTGGGAAGTATAGAAATCCCCATTTCAGCTATGTTTGGACGGTATGTCAGAGCAAGGGTAGAGTTTGCCGGCGGTTTGACAGTTTGGGGCGGGCCGATTGACAGTCGGTGTCAGTACGTACCGGCGGCAGTGGCGGCGGGTGCAGCGGGCCGGTGCAGGCGGGCGGCGCGGCGGCGGCGGGGCGGCTGCGCGCGCTGCGGCGCTCGCGTCGTGACGCAGTGTGACGTCAGCGCCCGCCCGGCTCGATACACGCCTGCCCCGCCGTCAGTCGCCGCCCGAACCAGGCCGCCGAGCGTCGTCGCCCGACGCTCCTCCACACGCGCACACTCCTCGCAACAAAACGGGTTTCAGTTCACGATGACATAGCCCCGGTCCCGCGCGACGTAAATCGCTAAGTGAAAGCGCACACCCCCTTTTAAGTTTTTCGTTCGAGTAGCCGCTGAGGTCCGACGTTGTTGCAGAACTAGCGACCGCAAGAGCCGCAGCGACCGACGGACAGAGGCACACCGAGAGGCGGCTCGTACCTTTTCGTCCGCCTTTTTACATAAAGACTAACCAAAATGGGCGAGGTGAGTGCGGTGCTGTTAGTAGTGCTTGTTAGAGGCTGATCCCGGTCCCGACCTAGTGCTCACTTGAGGGTTTTGTGCATGTCGGCGTTTCGCCGGCCGGACGTAGCTCCAGCACTTTGTAGTGAACGTCCCTGGACCGCTTGTGAAGTGTGATGCGGCATGCTTCATCCGTCGACTTCGTGAGATCATGAGCACTAATCATCCCCTTTGTTTCAACCATATCCGTCAATAGTTGCATATTTTTGCAATTCCATAGTTTTTCATAGTTCACGCTTCTCCGTCACTTGGTTCCATTTCATCTGATAATTAGTAACGTAGAGTGTATTATATAGTTTAGTGTAGTTTGTAGTTGATTGTGGCATATCAGTGATGTCGGCGAGATACGGCAGCCGGGAGAGGGCGCCTCGGGTTGCGTAACTCAGCGCGTATCGATCCGCGAGCCAGACAGCTCCGTGCTGCCGACTTGTACCACTGAACTCAATACCATTCCAACTATTGCTAACCTCAACTCGGAAACATACTAAATTAACAGTAATAGAATATTAACTTCGAGAAATGTTTTCATTTATATTCGTTCGGAACGGACAAAAGATCTTTCTTCTTACATATTTATCAAGAAATCCAGATAGTACATAATTTCATTAAAAGTTCAATGCCAAGAATCCAAAGCGTCGGGTTAACTGGGATACGGTGCAGAGAAGAGCTGTAGGAATGTTCTGGAGGCGTTGCTACTCATTTACCTTGGCCGGAGCGTTGTATTCCTTGTGAGGTGTTCTAAAGGAAGTGGCAGTTCCCCCTGCTCCTGCGACTAAGAGCACAAGGTTTATTAGAAAATTGCCTAGTCATTATCTCATTTAAATCGCATACGGCGGTCTATTGCCGCTACCTAGTATTTCCTCCATCCTTTATAACTTGGCACGCATCAATTAGGATTATGAACGTGCCCCTAGTTTTATGACCAACAACCTGCCTGAGGTTACACCGGTGATAATCGGTGATTTCTGTACTGAGTTTGTCTACGAATACGTTGATTCTAGATTCGTAAGCATTTTAGAGTAGATAGAGACTAAAGACTAGAGCAATCCATCCCCATATCATTTTTGATTTGGTAGAGTTACTTTATAAAATTATCCGTAAATATGTCGGTACATAGATGGCGCTTATAGATCTATTCAATAGAAATCAGATGTTTTATTAAGACTCAATCACATTGATGTATCGGACGTTACTGATTTTCCAGAACTGTGAAACTGGCGTCTTAGGAAACTCTTAGGTTACTTCATTCATACTGTCGGTACATATTACGTTACCTAGATTATCAACTTAGTTAATACAGCAATTATTATACTTAAAAAAATATTCCATGGTATTCAGATGGAAATAAAAATATAATTGATAGTGAAGGTCTACCAGTTCCATGATAGGAAAAAGTTTCTCACATACGAGATACTTCTTCTTTTTAACATTTTATGTATATGGCGGTTAGTGTATATAAGTGCGGATACATTCATACGCTCCACGTCTTCTTAAAGCGGTTTAGGTAGAGGTACTTACTAAAAGTATTCTACCCGGTATTCTATCCGACAACTATAATCAGGATCTATATTAATATATACGAACGTGAACAAGATGCGTTTATACATTTAAATATCACGCAATCTGAGTAAAGAAACTTTTTTAAAGACAGCAAAATAACGATAAAGAAATTAATAAAGTATTGTTCAATATCACTACTTTCAGAACTATATAGTTTATTGAAATTTTAGTATACACAGTGTAAACGGATCCCGAGCAATGGTCTTAGAAACGTTGTTGGGCTTGTCAATATGAACAACTTTTACGATGACAACAATGTGGGGAAATGAAAAAAAATAATGTTCAATCCATATAGAAGATGTCATGTCCCGAGGCAAAAATTATGGATGGAGATGAAAATGAATGATTTTTTTTTGCTCATTGCGTATTTGGTACTCGTGCAATTCAGAGAAAAAGCCGAACTAATATAACAAACAGACCATATTATTATATATATAATTAGATATAGATAATTGGATATTCCATTTGCACAGAGTACAAATGGAATATCCAATTACACACGCACTACTCTTCGCAAGTCCCGTTTTATTGACACTGCAATTGGCACTATCATCGTAAATGATTCAAATCCAATATCGAAATATAATGCTCTTAAATTTCGTATTGGATGATCTCTGAACAGATACGTATATAAATAAATCTAGTCATCGAGTTAGCACGTATTATAGGCGTATTACTGTTTCTTTTAAATAAAATCCTGTGTAGGAATAGTAGATTTATTTCGGTCATTATTCGTTGCGAATATTTCAAAATACGTTTTTATTTTCACTAAAATGTAGATACTGTCTCAAATTATAGAAAAATACTTAGATTCAGCTGTTTGAAATGCAGATCTTGGAGAAAATCTTTAAAAAATGAGTCAAAATTTTGTATAGGACGGCTTTAAAAAAATACTACGCGGACGAAATATGTAGGTATAAGAAGTTTTATCCATTATGGTAAAGGTCACACAGTAGAGTTCCATGTCGGATATCGATTGACTCCTACTACCTAGCTCACGTTAGCAGCTTAACAGCTGTTGCTAGGGTAACACGCCATTCGTTGGGCGATCTATGATGCCCAAGTTAGATAGGTAGCATAGCATAAGCATACATAACTTATGAGGTTGGGTTATGTAAGGCCCTCTTTTTATTTCAGTCGTGGAACACTGAAGAGTATAGTTTGGTTTATGACGTTGGCATTTGAACATTTCCGATACATTTCGAAGCATTGAAATTTACTAAACTAGCATTGCTTCGCGTTATTATGCCATTCCTGTGGGAATTTTGGGACAGGAGTTTATTCTAATTCGTGTTATACTCTATCTTCCCACCGAGTTTCGTTAAAATCTGTTCCATACTTTTTCCGCGATGAAGTAACAAGCGTAATTAAATTATTTTTTAAGCGTAATTAAAAATAAAATTTTGAATTTATTATGTTAGTAGGATGAACACCACAAGTGCTAATGATGAATTCATCGCAAGTCCTAATATGCGTTATGTATATTTTTACTTAAATAAACTCACATTGTATTTAAATTTGAAAATTATTAACAAAATGCCCTATATGTGTATATGTAAGTGTTTTAGGCGTGAACTACTAACAAACAGACACGTGACTAGTTATTACTAATGAATTATGTTTAGCTTACGTATGTACCTACCGTGCGGTTGTAAAGAGCGCGGTTTATAGCGGAAAATGATCTATCCTTAGTGACTATATTAATTATTCAACATATCGTTCCTATGAATAATGTACCTACTTAGACAACTACTTAGTTTTCCTTGAAATCTATTATTTTTTATTATAATCTGAACGAAAGCGGCATATTAAATATGTGGAAATCCCGTAACAGCTATGACCCATATCGTTTAAAAAGTACGCTTGGTAAGATGAAGTAGGTACGTACGGTCGGCTTAGAATATGGTCTATATTCCTGTATCAGTAAAACATCAATAAGGTTAAGTTGGTATTATCGTAGCAGTTATAAAATAAAACTTAATGTCTAATGACAATCATATGAAATTAAACCTTAGGGTGGTAGCCCCCAGATTTCAGTACCAAGTTTCTATTTGTACCACTATATCGTATTAAATCCGTGAGAATTATTATAAATGAGCTTGACGAATCTAATAAGAAATTATCAGGAGCCGCATTATCGTGGCTCGCTAATAGCTAATACAAACATCTCTGAAGAAATCCTTTGAAGAAATGCCATTATGGTTTCCCATGCATGTGATCATGTCACCAGTTGTTTCTAAAAAAATTACCACTGATCATCCGGTCAATCAACCAATAGCTGATTGAAGCTGATATCTAATGTTGCTGAATCACAATTACTGGTTACAATTAACGTTTAGCTAGCAAGTAACCATAAAAAAGCTATTCTTTATAGACGATGGAATAGTATACAAACGTATGAAAAGTGAGCACCTTTATAATTTAACTGTCTTTGATTAATCTAATAGGTTGTGAATGATTATTTCGATAACCCCAAATACGGGTTAATTTCGTAGGTACGAATAGATAACACAGTCATAACTAGACGTAGGTAATGGTCTGCTATTTTCAGAAATATGTAACATTGAAGTTATTCTTCATTAGTATAATTCGTTTTGTTCTGTGTTTTGTGTGCTCCTTCATGAAACCGGTTATTGACCTGGGTACCGAATTTAATGGACATATTTTAGAGAAAGTGTTCTTACTTTATTGGGAATCATACTCTTTATGCCGTAAAAAATAAAAATAAGGCCTTATATTCTGAAAAATAAAACGCATTTTTAACACTTTATAATTTAAAAGAATCGCCCGTACGATCATTTATCGTTACCCTCGATTTATCGAGTCTGCTTACATCAAAATCATCTTTATCATGGGACCTTATCAAAAAAAAAAATCATCGAAATCGGTTCACAGACGTAACAAATCCTCGAATAAATCTGTCTAATTGAGAAAGGATTTATAAATACATTTGGAAACGCATTTGTGTCTTTTTACATTTGCCATTAGAGCATAAAACTTAGGTACCTGAGAAGTGGTACACGTTTCAGAATAAGAGCCCAACATTTTAGATCTAAAGACTGCGGAGCTATGAGTCTTAAAAGGACCATAGAAAGTCATAGAATAAAACACTTAAATAAGTTGATCTTGCTGATTATTATTAAAAATACTAACAAAAAAATACACTTCACGCCTTTTATTCCCATAGCGGGGTAGGCAGAGGCACTTGCAAAAAATATTAACAAATCCTTAAAAAAATTACGCACAAAGCAAAAGAACTTGGTGAAAGACATTATCAGTATCGTATGTTCTTATTCATACGTAGCCACCGTGTCCCTGGATACTACACTTATCCGTAAAGAAACAAATATAACTTGGCACATCTTGGTGTAGTGCATTGCCAATTATTATGGCAATATTCATATCTGCATTTATACAACACGGGAAAGGCACGTGAATATTTATTGCGTAACCAAAGAGGTATTATTTCTAGGCAGGTAAGTAGGTGTCTTACATGCGGTGCATATCATTATAGGGCAAAGGAATAAAGGAGAGCTTTGAGTTTTAGTAAATATTGTCATATTAATTGAGGTATATTCCTATTTGTCGTTCCGGTGTCTGTCAGCAAAAACGAGACGCCGACTCAGCATACAGCCATGATTACCCGTGACGCTGGTATTCTGCCAGCACTCGTAAGAGGACTTTAAATAAATAAATGCATTAAGTAAATTACTATGCACGCTATTTTCTGATGTTTAAATCAATAGAAATATAACTAACCATCCAAGCCAACATTTTCCAAACGGTTCAAATTACTAAGATTGGGGAAGAGCGCAAGTGTGGCAAGAATTTATAAGGAGCGACCATTCGAACAGCACTCGTATGAGATTACTTTACCTACCTCCGGCAAACAGTACAGAACATACATAGAGAACATACTTTCCTCATAGTACGTCAAAGGAAAGCTAAGCAACACAATCAGCTCGACCTTCATCATGTACAGTTCTCGTTACGTTGGCTCCGAAGGTATACACAGATCTGTAAGCATAAATATCAACGGACACAAGGTCGCACCAGATCAGCGCTTCCTGAATGGCAACTCTATTAGGATTGATGCCGGTTGCTTGCTGGATTCTTGAAGGTTGACTACGTTGGGTTCCGTTGTTAGGCGGGATAATCATTATAGGTACAGTCGGTTAGGAATCTGATATACCATAAGGTTGAAGCTCATATGAATGTAATTAGACGAGAAGGTTCATTTTTACTTGTCACAATATAACATATATTACCTTTTTGCTGTTTTAGTGATCAAGTGTCATCAAAACTTTTTTGGTCCGTGATGATTGAATTAATAATGTAGGTACCCTCTATTTGTTAGTGTCACAGTAACAACTTAACTTAGCATCCTGTTAACATACTATATATGGCCCGTCTTGTGTACAAAAAAGGGTTCATTTTTGTTTAACACAGAACAAAATTAACTGAATTTGTGACACTAGAGACCTATGAAATAACCCTAGCTTCGTCACTGGAAAACTGAACGTCGAGCTTTTTGCGTTACGTTCTAAGATGACAATTTAACCACTTTTCATGAAATTAAGAAGCTCTAAAAAATTCTAATTTATTTAAATCTAATCTAATATTCTGTATTGGTCTCCTACCTAATTCCCCAAGCCTGTATCAATGACTTATCACCATATTTTGAATAAATTATGAATTAATGCAGTTTTTGTAAAATGTAATATATGATTACAATCTTCTAAAATGTACTTGATCCTTTGACACTTTTGATGTGTGTAGGTTCGTTAATATTTTATTGCATCGGATTTCCAAGATCAGGTACCTCATCTAGAATTAAAAGTACGTCATTATTATCTTATTTACACAATAGTTAAAGTTGTTTACATAATTAGGAACAATTAAAATGACATTTGATTACTTAGTGCAAATATTTACAAAAAAATGGTCATTGGCTCTTTGCCCCTTTAGAACAATGTAATTAACGTTAATGTAGGTAATATGTTATTAAATAATAATAAAATATACTGTCTATGACCTACGGAGACTTAATGCAACATATAGACAATTAACAAGCTAAAAAATCTAAAATTTAAATTGCGTAACAATATTATCTTGTTTTTTTATGTGATAATATATACATATATGGAGAATAATATTATTATTTATTGTAGTTCTTTACGATAGCGTTTTTGAGAAATATCTCGATGATGCAGCAACGCACTCCATTTTAACGACTTTTCATAAACTTTAAGAAGACTTAGGTAAATGTAATATTAGTACTCAATAAGGGCTTAAAATAACTTTGATAACTTCACTCACCCCGTGATTAACCTTAGCTAACATTGAAAACATAAACAATAACAAAACATTCTTGTGAATTAGGTCAACACATCGTTTCCTGTAGCCACGCGTGTGATATTCTAGTAATAGCATTTTGGCAACGTCACACACTGATTGTATGCGGGCAAAACTGTGTTGTGCGTCTCGCAACATTACAGCGGGTTTAAAAATAATTGTCATGAATGAGACGGGGCGTCGGCGTAGTAACCACAAAATTTCAGTTTCAGCCGGTTCCGGCGGCCGTGACACTGAAAACACCTCTCGTATTAGCAACTATGTCATTGAGTATTATTATTAATCAATTTTGACGAATTTATCGCGAGAGATGTGGTAACGACCGTTCCGTGTGACATGTATCGTGAGGCATGTCAAAGACGTTCAGATTAGCGAGTTGAATAACCCGACGTGTGTTTATTTTCGGCTATTATAACTGCATCATTGGAAGTTTGTTTTCATGCACTTTCACCCGTGGCAGTGGAAGTTTCCATGCAGTAATTTGTGACACGTGTAACAATACTCCAGCGGTGCCCTTGTCCATGGCAACGCATCGCACTCTGTCACGTATTATAGCTGTAACACTTTGGCATAGTGCCCGCACCAAGTACTATGGGCGGCGAGAAAACTGCCCTATATATTTTATTATCAAGTCGGTACTTTTCAGAATTATGCAAAACAGATTTCGCGTTGATATTATTCGCCGCTTTGTCTCGCCGGCGCCTCGCCGTCTGCGAGCACAAAGTCTTATCATTTGGCTCGTTTCCTGAAATCCATTACAAACTCGCGAATATTCCGACAGCGTCGAAACTTTACGGCACGTTATTTTTCAGTTCTTCTTGAAGTTTTGAAGCTATATATTTTATGCCTTGCAACCGTTGAACGGTCTCGTCTGTTGATCTGTCAGCTGTTCGTTCGCCCACTCTCGCGTCTGCAGAATTCGAACAAGTTTCGATTTACCTACCATCAGATATTCCACTTTAACCTTTATTGAGATTATAAATGCGGTCGCGAGGTCTGTGGGGAGGCAACCTTGCGTTTCAGCTATTTATATCGGGGTTCGTGGGGGTGCGCGATGCGCATGTGCCGACGGCGTTACGTAACGCCTGTCGGTCTTTGGGGACCGCCGCCGCCCGCCCTGCGCCCGCCCTCCGCACGCAGATAAAACCTACATACCCAACATGCCAACCGACCTCTGAATATTTCACACTCCCTTAATTAGGAGAATGTGCGGCTAACCTAAACCTCTTTAATAATAATTGGAGAATATTCCACAAGCTATATGCGCGACCTTCGTTGTTATTCAGGACGCAGTTTAATGAGGGCCACTGTTGACCGTTCATCAATTATCGATATTGCGGACTGCCCTGTTTACGATACGCATTTAGCCCGGCTGCATACACCATCGCCCGTTAACAAAGCTTACGTAACACTTCACTGTTTCCACCTGGATACCGTCTTTTACAACTACTTGCTACGAGTACTCTACTAGGTAATCTTGATACCTAGACTAAGAGTCTTACCGACTGATTGGAAAATACAGTAATGATAAACATGTACCATACGTATACAGTTCAAAACATTGGGCTTAGAAACTAGAAATTTTGCACTTGTTAGATCTGAAATTTAGCTTCGTTGCTTTTTAACAAAAGCATTAAAAAACGTAACGTCATTTGTGTAAACGTCAGGGAGTCTTCTACATACATACATACACGTCGCGCCAGTTTCACAAAGGGGTAGGCAGAGATCATGGTGTCTTCTAGTTTAAAGAAGTTGACACGTATAAACGAAGCAAGACGGGCAAATAGAAATATGCATAAACGTCCTATTAAGTCGAGGGAAAAAGTAACAGCCGCTCATAATGGTAACTAGATTGCTATTTAATCCGATTATCTCGAGCGACAACCATTAGCCGCCACTGAATACTGAAATAAGCGCTGCAGAACTGTTAAACGCCGTTTCTTTCTGGAAAATATCGTGAATCGGATTAATGGCTCGTTCAAATACCGAGTTTTGTATTGTGTAATAATGAATGCGTAATGTTTGCCGTCGCGTATTGAAAAGATCAATATGGCCGTATCTGGGAGCGGGCGTGTAAATAGCAATGCGCCGAGCGTGGCCTTAGAGCGTGCAGGATCACAACTAGTTCAGGCCAATTGACGCGACGTACCTACCATCCTCTGTAGGACTACAGGCCGCAAGGTCACCGGGCGACTCTTTGTGCTGCACTCTTACAATACGTCCGCATTATATTTTTTTTCTGTGTAATAAAAATCACTCGTGCGCATTTCCCAACAAAACAACACCATCTATACATACTGCATTGATCTTGTGAGAGTAATTTTATGTTTTCGAATGAAAACTCACACAAATTTTGAATGCGTTAAAACACAAGTATCTAAATAATATGTCACTATTGGTTATGACCTGACTCGCGTTCTTAATTTGTGTGTGTATTCACATTTGATTAGCTTCATAACTGCAGTTATAGCATGAAAGTGATTCGATTCACCGTCGTTCCCTTATAACACACCTGTATTTGCAGTAATATGTAACGAATGATTAATTTCATGCTGTACCTACAGTGTTTTTACCATTTTAATCATATCCACCGCATCGCCCCTACGGCCGCTAGTAGATTGTGTCTAGCCCCTAGTTGTTTTTCCAGCATGGCAGATCGGATTCTTATCGTGTCGCCACCATTGGACCCATTAAGGATGATAACCGCACAGCTGACGGACAGTACAAGGTTTTTTTTTTGTTTTTAATACTTTACCATTATTTTTTTTACGTCGTGACCACGATTGATAGGGTTGGGAGCCGATCGGGCACTGTTGCATGACAGTGCCATTCTTACCCTCGTCACTTTTGAGAGGAGTGACTGTAATAAACTGCGTTATCAATCATAGTGGCTGACAAATTGTATGGGCCCTCTTTATGGAGACTTGGCATTAACTGTTTGTGAGAGAGCTAGTGAATGTTAGCTTCCATTTGACAATTGGCCGCCTTATCAATCGTCATGGTCGCAATTGCATGCTTCATAGAACTGGGAACGCGCATTATGTTACATTACACTCTTGTATGATTTCCTTTGTATGTGTGATTCATTAGCTTTTGATAGATCTACATATTGATTTCGTTCATACACATTTACATTAACTTGTAATTTTGAAATGTTTTCGTTAAATAAATTTTTTACAAATAAAACTGTTTAGAATATAACAGTCGACTGTTGTGTAATTAATTGCAGAGTATCAGAACACGACCAACGGACGTCCAGAAAAAGATATGTTGATGTATAAAAGTCTAAATGTATATATGGGTTTTTATATGTGATATTGTTTTGCAGACACGCCGAAAGCCCCCCGCGAAGAAACGGAAAACAGGTGACTTAGATGACCTCAAACAAGAATTGGACATCGATTTCCACAAAGTAACACCCGAGGAGCTCTACCAAAGATTTCAGACACACCCAGAAAATGTAAGTACTTAGCCGTCACACCAAAAACAAGTAGATTTATTTACAAACCAAACATCACGTTTAGAATAAAATGGGACAAAAAATTTGACAACCATGCAGAGTAAGGTTAACGTTTTCTATCCTCAATGTTCTTTTTTATATCGTTGTTTCATTTATAGGAGAAAGGGCACAGTTCTTGGCTTTGGACTAAGAATAATTACCCTTAAATTGTACTGAAGATAAGTTACTAATTATGCACATATTCCCATGAAAATAATGTGAAGTAACGCCGTTTCTTCGTACTTCGAAATCTGCACGCGTGTCTTTTTCTTAACTGTACTTCAGCCAGCATCCACGTCTTCTATTGGTTTTTGATATTTTGTTTACAGTAGGTATAAGTATTTATTTTGTTTGTCTCGGTCGCTAGGTCACCAAATTCACGGTAACTAGTGGGCGGTTCTATTTATACGGTTACCCGTAATCCGCCTCTGAATACCCTATGTGTAGTCAACCGGATTTGAGTTCTGTTCCCATTACCGTAGAGTTCAAAATCACTTGATCCCTTATGTGTCTGGTTTATAAGACAGTGACGGTTAGACAGTTTAATGTTAACGGTCGGACAAGTATGAAAATGATAAATTATTGTATGGTGAGGTAAAGAATCCCCTCTCGTAGACAGACATAATGTTAATTAACACTTTTGTGGATATGAACCCAGAATTCAGGCGTTCAGACATTAGAGGTCGGTCTAATAAACTAAAGGTATAACTATTCCCCAGTTACATTGGGCTCAACTTAACTTGTCAGTTGTAATGTTAATAAAACGTAAATGCGGTATGACCAGTTTAATACTGTAACAACTTAGGTTTAAGTTACACCTAGTTTATTAGTAATGGTGTTTAAAGTTTTATTGTTATCTGGTCGATAATCGAGATGTGTCCCCGAAAGGGTTAAGAATGTGCGTATAACTATTCTACACAGTAGGTACTTATTTTAAAATTTTTGTCAACACGGTTATAAACATTATTGTCACAATTTTACATTGATAAATATTAAACAGACACGCACCATGTCCCTTGGGTGGTGACCCATGTACCAACAGTAGGGGTGCTTTTAATTGGCATTCTATGTACTAAAGACGTATGTAATATGTGGGTTAATGCTGAAGTATTTAGAAGCTATCTACTTATAGTTTGGCTAGTGCCTATTAATACATTGCATTTGGAATGTGCCACCAAAATACGGAGGAATGCGTTTTCAGCTTATTGTTTTGTACGAAAAAAATGCGATCATTCTAGGTGAATCAATAAAACCAGAATACTTCTTTATTCACTGTTGGTCGCTCTGGGCCAACATCTATATTGTTGGTAGAGATAGTTGTTAGACCAGCTTATATTCTAATAGATCCATTACCGATTACCCTAAAACCACTCAGATGCAACGTTACCAAATAAGAAAAACGAAATTTCACATACAGTTTGAACTCTTATGACAATAGATTCAAAGTTCAAATTTCCTTGATGTTGACTTCAATAGCATAATGTTTGTACACAGGGCCTTAGTCACGCGAAAGCGAAAGAGAATTTGGAGCGCGACGGTCCCAACGCTCTCACGCCGCCCAAGCAAACACCCGAATGGGTGAAGTTCTGCAAGAATCTCTTCGGTGGCTTCGCGTTACTACTGTGGATTGGTGCTATCCTATGCTTTATTGCCTACGGCATTCAGGTGAGTGTTCTTTGTGCAATTTTTTTTAATTTAACTTATGTATGGTATTTTACACGCGGTTTTTTGACCCCAAAATAGTAGAATTATATGAGTGCTAATGGTGGATATACTATTAAATATGTCTGGGACACATAAACCACAGCGCATCATGTCCTGACCACAGTTTCCCAAACTTTGTATTAACAGCAGCAACCAAACTGAAGCGAAATTGGGCCCGTCACATTAGTCGTAAGGATCTTAACTAGTGCTAGAATATCTTCACCAATTGGGTCCCAGAAAGCGAGACCGGCCCAGAAGGAGGTGACGACTTGGTCCGTCACCTGCTTGGGCGGCCTTTGCCCAGCAGTGGGAAACCAAAGAATCTAAACAGTGACATTTATTCATGAAACATAAAAGTTGTTTGCCAAATATTAGTATCGACTCATACTTGCGCTAAACAAAAATGTAATAAAGTTGCTACACAATGTATGTGGCTATGTCAAATCGATTTTCCGTTCATATAAGTAATTCCTACTTTACCTATTATTTTACAACACAGACAGAGATAGAAATCACGTGCCATTTTCGAGATTTGAAACAATGCACTCGTGTTACATGTGATAAGTATTTATTGTACTTATACCTACATATCCGAATTAGGCAGCAAATATGTAGGTTATAAGCCAAAATACCTGTACCTTATTTGAATGTGATGTCAATATACGGAATGTATCTTTTGTTACTCCAAAAGTACCTAACTTCGTAACCCGATACTCTTAGGATGACACACACAATAGATATTAATGTTTACATTAATTATTATTGACATGCTCTTGAGAGCGATGGCAAAGTTTATGCGCAGAGAAAAATAGTCTGACTGATAAAAGACGCTACTGAGTCTTTTTCTTAGAACTGTGAAGAAACCCATGGAGTTGGTTTTCTCAATGAGACATCATCTGCAAGAATGGATAGAATCAATTCGATTTCCTTTCTTCCTGATATGTCGTAAAAGCCGACTATAGGCAAAAAGACACTGCCAACCTTAGTATTTTGCTACCCGTCCTAATAATAGAATTATTGTTAGATTTTTTTGTTGTACTCCCGACATAGGCGAACGAAGGTCCTGAGTTTTGTGGGTGAGTAGATAGGTAGGTACCTATATTTCGTAAAGACAAGTTACCTAAACATAGGTGTCAACCCTTGGGGATTACTGCCTACCTTGTCGTAAAAGCCATTGCACGCCACTGTTCTGACTGAAGGCCCATATTGACATTCTTAACTCCTTATTATGCTGAATGTGGTCGAAGGGTACCTGTGATCCTAAGGTTCTTTCCACCCCCTTCTTGGGATTACGAGTGTGAGATACATACACTCGTATTGAGGTATTTTGAAACTCATTTTCCTCTATGACACTACTAGTTTCTGTGTCGATTTGTCAATCAGACGCTTACAGCTAAATAAGAATTGACACTTCATTGATATTGATTGAAGTTGTTGCAAGAAGTTTAGGTCAAAGAGTTTTTAACCAAGATAGATATTTTCTAGTTACTGTACTATAACAAAACCACTGTATCGTTATGTTATTAAGTATCTGATTGTATCACCACTTGGTGTGCCCAACAAGGCTCATGATGTTGTACCTCCTATAGTTTGTACTAATGTTTCATCTTAACATTAAAAAATTGAGTATAGAACACCATAGCGTCATCTTTTGAGAAAATAGCAAACTAAATTTAAGAAGGAAAAAAATTCTCATTGATAGAATGATTTCTCTACAGGCGAGTACGGTAGAAGAGCCAGCCGACGACAATCTGTACCTGGGCATTGTACTGGCGGCCGTGGTGATCGTGACCGGTATATTCTCCTACTACCAGGAGAGCAAGAGCTCGAAGATCATGGAGTCGTTCAAGAACATGGTGCCCCAATTCGCCACCGTCATCCGCGAGGGCGAGAAGCTGACATTGCGCGCTGAGGACCTGGTACTCGGAGATATTGTTGAGGTGAGTGATATTGTACGCTACAAGATCGGCCCCCCATTTATAGATAAACAACTAGCAAACCCGGCGAACTCCGTTTCGCCACCAGATGGGTTCGTTTCGTTTACCCGCTTTTCCGTTGAATTTTTTTCCTGAATTTTCTTTGCTATAAACCTCACGGAGCCCGAGGCCTTTCCAACGAATGCAAAACCGTGGAAATCGGTTCGTGCGTTCTGGAGTTATAGCGTCAGGGAGGAAAACCCGACTTATTTTTATATAGTAGATTTTACAGTGATCCGGGATGTGAAGGGTGGAGAGGAGAACTGACAGTGGCAGTTATATCTACCCGTAACCAAAAATCTAAATATCGATACGTCATTAGAGTATCATGATTGTTCGGTCTAACAAGACCTAGCCTGACTGCCTGTCGCCTGTATTCAGCGTGTTGTCAGCGTGGTCAATATGTTCTTTTATTATAATAATTCCTCTTATCGTCCTGTCATTTTGTCTGTCATTGTCAATGTCCTACAAGGTCCTACATAAAGTCTGCGACAATATTTAAACAGAAATTAATCGAAAGTTATTGATTTTCTAAGTATTATAACATGATATCAATGTTGTTAAAACCTCTTTCACTGGTTGAAAAAAAAACAATCTTCCATAAAGATAAAAGGCTTTATTTTAAAGTAAATTATCTTCAAAAGGTCGGTCAACTGATTGAAAATAAATCAATTTCCACCTAACATGTGTGTAAAATAGGCATCTAAGCATTATCTAAGCTATTATCACGTAAAGGTCAACACGTGACGCGGCATACCTTAAAATGTCTACTTTATGTCTATTGGATAATTGACACTTTACATGAAGATTGATGAACGTGTGTAAATAGATGCGATACCTCGATTCCATTCTAAATGTACAGAAGTAAAATCAGCTGATGTTAACCGCTTTGTTAGACTATTATTGTAGTTTGTACTTGAAAAGTGTAGCCGCACCTAAACGTGGTCGGTTGAATGAGTGTAGGTACATACAGTCGAACGAGAATATGCTCTACTCATATGATGTCATTAGACATTAAGGTTCATTTTATACCTGTCTCAATATAACAAATCGACTTTATTGATGTTTTTTTAAGTGACACAGGAAGTGGCATCAATACTGATAGATCACTTTCTTAGAATCTTGTCCACTCAAATGAATGTCATCAGACATTAAGATTAATTTTATACTCGTCGCAGTATAATAACTACCTTATTGATGTTTTAGTGTCACAGGAAGACCAATTTTTTCACCGGTCGTACATACAAACGCGTTCTATAAGCCGAGTTCACAAATATATGGACGAAACGGCTTTTACGCAGAAAGTGAAATGTAGGAAAACAGAGATCGCAAATTAAACTGGTTTCGTTTATATACTATGTGAATTTGACTGTACCTTCTATTCCGAGAAGTTGGTACGTAGCAACGATTTATGACGATGTTTCCAACAAAAAAATAAGAAAATCGATAAACGACAGATTTATCCGCGAACAAACATAAAAAAACCATTTTTACGGTGGAACTGAGAAATACTCTTCTGAACTCTTCCTTCTCACTTTAAATTATTAGGGTAAGGACAGACATTTCTACGTCAGATAAAAGCTTCAAGCTACGATACCTATAAGTTGCATTAGCTGCTCTATAACTTATGAATATTTTATCTGTATAGCAAAACAGAGTTTGTCATACTGGATGACCATAAAATGCAACACTCCAATTTCGTTTAGAAATTGAATCGAATTGGAAACCTCATAAAAGTATTTTTGTAGGTCACACAGCTTCGGTGTCGCTGGCTAATGATTACTAATCCCCGTGTATGCATTAGTCAGGCATTACTTATTTATTGTACATTACACCATTACGCTAGCGTAATGGTGGTCGATTCTCCTATTCTGCACTTGACAACGTGTTTAAAAAAACAACAACAAAATGGCGTCCTAAGGCGAAAGGTCATAGAAAAAAGTAGTTGCATAGTTTACGTTTGACAGATTGTTTTTTTTTTAGAAAACTCCTCATTACAAATTAATGTACACACATCAAGCATGCTTAGTGATTTCCAAATCAATCGGAAATATCTCTTCATACAATAAAAGAAAAATAACCGACTTGAATTAGTACTCACTAATCGCCTATACGACTTTTTTAAAGTTTCTATCGATTTATCTGTCTGCTACCATCAAACCCTGATCCTGGCCAATTCCTTACCCTGGAATCACCTGGTCTACGGAAACAGTTAACTTCGGCTTAAAGGTCTTTCCGATCGCCCTGTATAAAAAGTTTAATATGCAATGTTAGTGGAGGTTATAGGTCTACCAGGATCTGATCGTAAAAAGGGGAAAAAGAATTTGACGCTAGCAATTACTGGGGAAATTGAAGTAACCCGTAAACGTAAACCGTTCACCAACAAAAACATACATACATACATACACTTCACGCCTGTCTCCCAGAGGGGTAGGCAGAGACTACAACAAAAACAGTTCCTCGAAATTTCAGTTCACAGATGTAATTTTTTTGTTGCCATATGAAAATCGCTAATTTAAAGTCTTTTTGCCATCAGATCCTGGCCAGACCTATAGTAGAATAAAACATTTTTATTAACCACGCTTAAAGTATCAGATTGTTGTTTATGCAAATATTTACTGTAAAATATAAAACATTACGCTCGAATGATACATCGACATAATATTTTTATGTCTACCTATATTGCACTGCTGGTTGTTAACCAAGTAATTATTTGTCAGACACTAAACTTTATGACTGTGGTTGGGATTATTATTGTTTGAAGTCCAAGCGACGTGACATAGAATAATTATGAAAACTCGACTGCATAGTGCACTTGGCAAGGAATGGCCTCTTGAATGAGTTTTTGAACATAATGGTAAAATATTGCTTTGGTCTCTGTACAAACATATTTATTTATTTTATACTTCATTGCAAAAAAGTGCAATATGCGGACTGAATACTAATAGCACTATTTACCATTCAACTTAAAAAAAACATTGCACTCCGGGAGTGCAGGCAGAAGTGAAAACTTGAACTTTTGGCGCGTTGGGCACTTTTGTGGGTGAACATTTTAGGTGCGCTCGCGACATGAGAAATTGTACATAAAAAATAAAGTTTATCAAAGCAATGTGGGCACAAAATCTCATCTCTCGCGAGAACGGCTAAAAATGTTCACTTACAAAAGTGCCCAACGCGCCATAAGAAGTTTTAACTTCAAAAAACGCTGTAAAAATAACCAACACATCTCACACGCAGAAATTAAAATGTCTATCTTTAGGCCAAAAAGTCACATCCTTATTATACCAAACCCTATCTTATCCCATGCTGTCATAAAACATCTAAAATTATATGAAGTTTGAATTTCGCAAAGATATTGCCCAACCTCAATAGGCTATGTTTATATTATTTCTAATAATATACATACCTAAAGTAAGCGGGGAGTGTATGAACGATCTAATTTTATCGATTATTCATATAGTAACTGCACAGATATCGATCGTATCTCATTTCTTGTTCTATGAAACTGAGCTCTTAACAATAACAATTTCGTCTGTAACAATAATAAATGTGGCTATTTTCATTTTCTGTTGTTACTTGTAAGATACTTACAGTATTATAAATTACCGATATACCTGTGAATAACTTAAAGTAGATAAAGATTTTCCGTCGTATTCATATAAAGTTAAAACATTGACTAACTAGTTGACGTATATCAATCAAGAATGGTTTGTCCTGATTTAGCGTACATTTGTGAGACCTCCACTAGCAGTGCACTAAAGCTCTTGTAACTTTATGAATACCACGGTATGACAGAGGATATGAATGTCACACCGTAGGCCTATTTTTCCATAGACATTCGAATATCATTAGGTTCATAATTGAGTGTCTTCCGTAGGCTGACACTGACTGTCTGACCCGTAAGTGTTGGCGGCTTCAAAGAATATATCATTAATCAAAATTGATTTGATTGCACGTCAAAGTAAAGGTGACTTTCAGTCGTGACTTTATTGATTTTATGAAATCGTTGCACAAATTATAAATAAATGTAGATGAATAAATTTCTAGGGAAACAAAATATATTTTTTAGACCACTATAAACAAGCCTTTGATCACCATCCTGTCTGATGTTAAGACAGCGATGTACCAATTTGCCCGTGACTGGAAGACCTCCAGACTATACTGCGCAGGAAACACTACAACGTATTCTTGCTCCCCACGCGACTTTTTTCTTCCAGACCAATAGTAACAAACTGTCTTCGAATAGTGTAATAAAAAGCAAATATAATGTCTTGTCATCAGGTGAAATTCGGCGATCGTATACCAGCTGACATCCGCATCATCGAATCCCGCGGCTTCAAAGTGGACAACTCTAGTTTGACCGGCGAGTCTGAGCCCCAGTCGCGTGGCGCCGACTTCACCAACGAAAACCCGCTCGAGACCAAGAACCTGGCCTTCTTCTCTACCAACGCCGTCGAGGGCACTGCCAAAGGAATTGTCATCTGCTGCGGTGATAACACGGTTAGTTCTGTCTTTTTTTTATCATTTTACGATTTTTATGGTTCGATCGTAATGAAGTTGCTATAGTAGTTTTAATACCCTTATCACTTTAATTAACATTTTACTATAACGAAAACATAATTGTAGTAGATTTAAAGAGAAATTCTGTTATGATCGAGCTCTTAATAGCTGTAATGGTAGAATTACTCAATAAACCCCAGGTCTATGGTACTATATCACAGGTATATTGATATTTCTTATACTTCTAAATATAAAATTGGGAAGTATAGAAAAAGAGAGAGAGTATATAGAACGTAGAGAAGTATAAAAACTGAAAATTCGAATCTGCTGCTTCCCAAATATAGTAGATACCCTGTCTCGTCTTCAGTCGTTTCAAAGCATAATACTATTATAAAATCAGGGTAGGTAGCTCTACAGAACTCAGTCTACACCCCAAAAAGTATAACCAATTCACGTATTCATACAGGTGATGGGCCGCATCGCTGGCCTGGCTTCCGGCCTGGACACGGGCGAGACCCCCATCGCGAAGGAGATCCACCATTTCATCCACCTCATCACCGGCGTCGCTGTGTTCCTTGGTGTGACCTTCTTCGTCATCGCCTTCATCCTCGGCTACCACTGGCTGGACGCTGTCATCTTCCTTATTGGTATGTTTATTATGTACTTAACTTGTAATTATAAGAGAGTTAAAGAAAGAACGCTTCGGTGGTTTTGGTCTTCTGTGAAGAATGGACGAATGGAGGTTCAGAGATGCGTCAGGATTGTAGTGTTAAAGTCTATTGTATCTGCCTAATCCTCTGGCAGACAGGCGTGAAGCATCTATGTATGTGTATGTGGATTCTTATTTGCGGCGGGTAACAATTTGTGTCAGTATGGCTTTAGTAGCATAAACTAACTCCTACTTTACTGATAATTTGTATGATTGAACGAAATTCAGTAATTTTAACATGATATTTCCTCTCGTGTCTGTGGTTAATCAGCGATATGGTTATTCATAAACTGATTTCCATCTAAACAGGTATCATCGTCGCCAACGTACCCGAGGGTCTGCTGGCCACCGTGACGGTGTGCCTCACGCTCACCGCCAAGCGCATGGCCTCCAAGAACTGCCTCGTGAAGAATC